>JAHPZR010022677.1:0-24196 GCA_019787425.1 Platygyra sinensis | reverse complement strand
GAAAGAGTACTCTAGCATAAAGGCTTCTAAAATAAACACTACAAATATACTGAAAGAGATGAACAGAGAAAAGAATGATTAACTCAGTCTGGAACCAGTGGCGACTAGAACAAGCCTTAAAGATTAAACTCACAAGCAAAAATACTACAACTTGTAAACATACACAACTAAACAATGACATTGAACAAATCAGTCTTTGATTCTGATTGGGTAAAGTATGGTTATAAAAGGCCAGTAAAAAGCTCGGGCGAGTGCAAAAAACACCAGGTATCCCTTGCTGGGAAAACATGGATGGTAAATGACACAAAAAGAAATCAGTACTTACTTTAGAACCACTATAACACAGAGGAGATGAAACGAGAGGAAGTAGAGCCTGGCAAACTTGTTTGTGACCCGAAAATAACCTTGAGTAATGACTGAAAAGGTGTCAAAGCCAAACACTATAAACCTTGAAGTACAAGTATAAGTGTTATTCACTTAGCTGGAAGGATGAAGTTGCTTTGGCATGGGATAGCTCTTATTACAATTCTGCGGTCAATAATTTAAAAAGGCATACAAACGAGGCAGACGGGTCCATACAAAGCAACTTAAGGGGGAGAAACTTAACTACAAATCTGTTGTTAAGAAAATCTCAAAACCTCCTTTTATTGGCTCCTGAAGTCCAGTGGGCATCAAAGTTTACCGTGTTTGTTCGATACACGTTTCCTTTAAATGTCTCGAGCCACGGCCATTTATGGTATGTCACGTGACCACAATAGAAAACGTCTAAAAACTCGGGCTGAGTGGATCGTTTTCGAAATATAACAGTACGTTTTGTTAAAACACGGCATTATCTACAACTTGTAGTATGCTTTTGAGGAAATGTACAATATTTCGAAAATTATAGATCTTTAAGAGGCTATAAAAACACTTAAAGATCTATAATTTTCGAAATATTGTACATTTCCTCAAACGCATACTACAAGTTGTAGATAATGCCGTGTTTTAACAAAACGTATTGTTATATTTCGAAAACGATCCACTCAGTCCGCGTTTTAGACGTTTTCTATTGTGGTCACGTGACATACCAAATATGGGCGTGGTTCGAAACATTTAAAGGAAACGTGAATTGAACAAACACGGTAAACTTTGACGCCCACTGGACTTCAGGAGCCAAAAAAAGGAGGTTTTGAGATTTCCTTAACAACAGACTTGTAGTTAAGTTTCTCCCCGCTTAAACCTTTCGCCTCGTTTGTATGTTAAACCGCTGATAACAATAATAACTAGGTATACCTATCGCTAGAGTGCCAACGAGCAAATCATTTGTGGTATAATAAAGGGTTTATTAATACAGCAAGACAGATTTTTGGTTCTCTTCTGTTGCAAACATTACCGAGAGAAATTTATAACGCTTTCACCGGCCGGTGACATGACACCCCTTGGAGGCAAGGTTGCTTACGTTTGTCACGCAATCCAGTAGGATATTGAGAATTCGAGGAGTATTGTCCGTCATTTTCCCTGACTGATCAACACTATCAAGAGTTTTGCAATGTATCACTGCTCGGTCGAACTTTCAGTTCGATATGATGGGCAAAGTCAATGTGAAGGTGAACACGCTAGTTTGATTACTGAACATGCTCGTTTAATTCTGCTGCAAACAGGTCCGATTTGTATTTTGAACACTGGAGTTGCTCCAGTGGTTCGACTGCATGATAAACACACTCGTTCAGCTCTGTTCGGAAACGCTGCCGACTGAACCTTCAGCTCGATATGTTAGATTTGAACACTGGACCTGCTCTAGTGGTTCGACTGCTGAACAAACTCTTTCAAATAAACGCTGCCCGATGGAACTTTCAGTTCGATATAGGTAAACAGAGAAGGCATACACTGTTTCGATTCATGAACACGCTCGTTCAATTTTGTGGTGAACACGCTGGTTCGGTTTCGTGTCGATTTTGTGTCTTGGATTTGCTCTTGTCTAAGGCCCGTTTCAAACGCCGTGCTAAAGTCGTGCCGAACTAAATTCAATTTGGCTCGACTGTAGCACGACATTGGCACGACTTGGTTTCAAACGTCGAGCCATGGTCAAGCTTAATTCACTCCCTGGGAATTCACTGGGCGTTTAGAAAAGAGACGATATCACGAACCAGCGGTCCAACGGATAAATCCAAAATGATAATTTTAGTTATTTACTCATTTAGTTCGGCACGGCAATAGCACGCCGTTTGAAACCATGCCGTGCCAAAGTCGGGTAGCGCGACAGAGCTTGCCGTGCTACACGGCAGAGTCGAACCTAATTCTTAAATGGTTTCAAACGCCGTGCTACAGCCGCGCCAAAGTCGAACTTAGATTGATAGAATTGAGTTCGGCACGACTTAAGCACGGCGTTTGAAACGGGCCTAACAGTTTTTATCAATGTTCGAATGAGAAGAAGAGTCTTGTAAAGGGCACGCTGCCCGATTGAACTTTCAGTTCGATAAAGTGAGACTGGAAACACGCTAGTACTGAAATTGTTCACTGTTGGATGAACACAACCGCTAGGTACACGAGACAAGTCTAGATGTAACGCGCCTCCTGATTGGCTGAAAACTACAATGGCTCCAATAATTCCGTCCTTGCAATTGACTTAAACCGAGGTTCTTACACCTTACACTTACACTTACACTTTCGGCCGCGGATCGCGAATATTATTTTTTTGCATACAGCATTCTTCGCGCGGCTTTATTCTCTGCCGCCTCGCCAGCCGAGCGCCTTCGTTCGGCTGGCTTGTTGGCAACAACTGTTGAGAACTGAGGGGAGGGGAGGGGGAAGAAGGAGAACACATCATAATCCTCAACATCTTCAACAAAATTAGAACCTCTTTGAAAAACACTTCGGAATATCTTCCTCGGGAGATACTGAAGAGCTTGATCCAAGATTGGATTTTTTATCCGGAAACGGATTTTCTTTTTTTTTCTAAACAGAACAATCCAGGATTTCTCGGATCACGGTGCGTCAAAGGAACCGAAGAATCCGCTCTGGAAATGGATCAGTCTTCGGTTCCTTTGAAGCACTACGATCCGAGAGATCTTGGATTGATCTGTTTAGTAAAGAAAAGCAAAATCCGTTTCGGATTATTTCGGATTTAAGAATCCAATCTTGGATTTTCTTAAAGAAACGCACTCTAGACTAGCACGTGATTAGATCTTTGGTACATAGATTCTAACTCAAAGGATACTGTGCCATTGGTTGACAACCATCAAGTCAAATAACACCTTAAACGATCTCAAGATGATATTGAAATTGTTATTACAGTAGCGATCGGCATAGAAGTCAGAATCTTTTAGCTTAATGTTTCCGCAAAAGGCTGTGGCTGTTAGATTTTCGCCGTCGCTTATGTTACTGATAGGGGAGGGGTAAGTTCCCCCCATTAAATTACTAAACAGCTCCAATCCTAGGATGGCGTACATATAGTATAATACCTGAAATATAATGCAAAAGAACGAACAAAAATGAACAAAAGAAGTGAAATTTAGCCAAGAGAAAAACTGACCTCCAATACAATAGGGGAATTCATGCTAATGTAATTGTTTACATTTTTGCTCATTTGCATACGACTTTGCGCACAGAATAAAACTTGTTAGGTCTTCAGCTGTTTCGTATAAGGCTGTCTTGCAAACGAGGAAAAGCTTACGCGACAATGTCGAAAGTTATTATGGGTAATGGTAGTCTTAACGGTTGCTTAATTGAACCCAGGATTTATCAGCGTTGTAGAAGGGAACAGTACAAACACGTGTATTCGTTCTTCCTCGTTCCTTGTTGCTGAATCACCTTAAACCTCAATCAAGCAAAACCAAACTCTTACTACCCATAATGCCAATCGGCATTGTCGCGGACGCTTTTACACTTTTGTGGGACAACCTTTGTCGAAACAGCAACCTCGTCCCCAGGACCTTTTCCCTGGCTTGGGGGCGGGGCGGGACCTTTTCCCGCCCCGTCCTCAAGCCAGGGAAAAGGCCCTGGGGACGAGGGTTCGAAACAGCTGTATACTGACACCAGGCAGCTTGAGAGCTAGTGAAACTTAATACATGGATAAATTCTTAGCTCTTTGGGTGTAATATTCAACGAGATATTGCCAGGAGCCATAATCAGGGACGGAGACCGTAAGTCTTGGGATGCGCGTGGACCCATGATATGGGACAATTTTTCTATTTTTAGAACAAATTGCGCCATCCTGACGTCATATATCCGCGCTGATCCACGCACGTGTCTTGGCCTCTCGCGTGGATGTTGTCACGTTGTGTGATGAAATTGTGAGAGTTGCGAGATCCTCTTGCTGATTTTTCACAGCAATGGCAGGGAATAAGGCAGTGAAGAAGAAGCAGGGCTCTTCTATGTACTTTTATTCTCTGATTTAATGGAAAAGGTGTGTTTTTCAAGGTTGAGAATTTCTTTAATTTCGCGCTGTGAATGAATAAAATCCGCAGGCCGGCTAGTTGTACGCGTAAACTTTTGTGTTTGTTCTATAGAGTTCTGTAAGAACACTGTTTACTCCGGTATCGAGCTGTTAATTTGTGAGTTTGCCAAACAATGCTTAAGCATAACCAAAACCTGTTTTTGATAGTTTCTTGTTGTTTCTGCTCGTTTGGCTAGTTTGCAAAAGTTTTTGTCTGACGCGTACGAGTAGTTCATTTGCATAGTGCAGCGCGTGCAATTTCAAGTCCGAGTCGGTGTTTTCAGATTGTCAAGCAAAATCGTGAAAAAGATTTGTTTCGTCGTCTTTTGTGCTGAGATACTACAACAATTTTCACTAACGTTCGCCAAAAGGGTACTAACATAATGTGTGTTTCTTTCACATAGTGAAACTTTACGCTGCGAAAATAAAATAGACAAGGAGTTTTAACTCAATCGAAATCTTTATTCGAGTTTTGATTACAAGCGTCATCGTAACTTTTCTGATTATTTCAGCTAAGCTTTTAATATGTTCTCAAACATCAATCAACCTTAAACGTTAGAGATATTATATGAGTTCGATATACGTTTCACACCAAAGTGCGAAGTCCAATTTGCCATGTTTTACTAGCTGTGCAAAACACGCATCGGCGGGCGCTCTTCATCGACAACAGACAATTTATTGGATTTACACAAACAAAACTAAGCAGTATCTACGGACATAAACCTATTGTCACTTATTGGGCCTAAACGTCGCTATATCCAACTAGTTCTTTTTCCTTCTGTGTTATGGAAAAGCTCTTAATCTTCTTCATATGCATGTGAAATTTAGATTGGAGTAATGTGAAGTTGTCGTAAAAGGAGCAGCGGAACTCAACTTGGTCAGAGATAAAAAGCGGGACATACCTAAATTAGGCACCGTCTTCACTCAGACTGGAGCAACTTACGGCGGAAATACTTAATCAAAATTCCAACAGCCATGAAAGCTCTGAGTGATGGGCCAAAAGGATCCAAAAGCATAAACGATTTCGGGAATTTCGGACGCTATTTCCCCTGCGCGACATCCCCGAAAATCCTCGCAGCAATGTGCACGCGTGTGGCGCAGGCGATGGCGCAATTTGTTCAAAAAATAGAAAAATTGTCCCATATCATGGCGCCAACCCCAATACTAGAAATGGCGCGCGCTTACGGTCTCCGTCCCCGATTATGGCTCCTGATATTGCCTTTAAAAAATTGCAAAATTTCTGGGTGGCAAAAGCGCTAATGAGCTCATACATTCTTTGTAAAATTTCGAGTTTTTAAACCCGCGTAAGGCATTGCGCGCATTACATTAGGCTCGTAAGCACATTAGGCGCGTAAGGCATTGCGCGCAATACATTAGGCTCGTAAGCACATTAGGCACGCAAGGCATTGCGCTCAATACATTAAGCTCATATTTATTGGCAGAGTTAATCGTACTATGACCTTTCAATATTCAGAACTTATTTATTTTTACCTCCATCAGAAACTGAATTGCTTCTGCTAATGAGGCAAAAATTGTAAACAAGAATTCCCCAATACACTATCACAAATTACTTCTATGGATCTAAATGACAAAACTGAGTAACGAAAGTGACGGCCAATCGGAAACACTTAAAAGACCTTGAATCTCTGTTTTAAGCCACTGACTGAAGAACACTGTTAAGTTAAAATGCGCAATAGATATCCGAACAACACAGGAAAGATTTTTAGGAAAGACAAAACTTACAAACATAATAGCACCGAAAGTGGTCATTGCTGGACCAATCTGCATGACAGTTGCGATAATGACTTGAAATCTATGAGAATAAACAGGACAGTTACATTTTACGACATGTCTTCTAATTACGCGTGAATAGAACGTATCCTAGCGATATGCAGAACGATTATGACATTTTAACTCGTTACATGACTGTCGTTTTCACACAGTGGTACAGTGTCCACTGGATCTTTGCGGGATAATCTCGTAAATTTCCTAGCAAGTAGCTCGAGTCTCTTGTGTATAGCCATTTTTCCTTTCTTCCCTTCACTTTATTGCGCCTTTCCATAACATGCGGACTCTAAGATTCAAAGCTCAACGCACAAAATAATGCGGCGTTTTTCGCTACCCTCAATCAAAGGTTAAGCGGCTCCTCCCAGCTTCCGACAACTGCCGAGCGCTCCGCAATCAAATCGCTGAGCACAGTTGAGACAACCGGAAACAGTGCTCGGCAGTAGTCGGAAGTTGGGAGGAGCCGCCAAATGTTTGATTGACGGTAGCGAAAAACGCATTTGTTGGTTGATGTTTGAATTTTACAGTCTGCGTGTTATTGAAAAGCGCAGTAAAAGACCAAACCTTACTCGCTACCCAAACGACACGAAAGAAATTCCGTTAATGCCATTTCGCACTTGTTTCAGGAAGAAAAAGAGCAATTTATTTAAATTAAGTCAGGGCAACGGCAGCATATCTGTGTCGATAGGAAGTCGTAAATTAAACTAACCCAGTTACCCAACACTGAAATCAACATTGATCAATGTCTGTAAATCAAAATCTACAACTGAAAACATTCATACACTTTTAAAATATGCACCGGCGCTTTCCATTTGACCAAAAATTCCGATTTGCATTTCCGGAAATTTCTATTGGTGAATGGAAAGCGTTTTTCATAATTTCGGGAAAGGGGAGTCATGTATTTTTGTATTAAATCACAGGAAAATAAGTCATTAAATTTATCGAAATATTCTCTGGATTTCGCAGTTTTTTTTTTTAACTCTACAGTTTCAGTGTCAAACTTGGACTGACTGGGTTTTTATTGTAGATTCTTGTATGGATGTTATCCTGGTAGCAATAGTGGTGAGTGGAGAGGAATTTTGTGTTTTAAGTGTCTTGCTCCATGAAAACAGTTTGGTCTGTAGACAAACACACTGTTAGACGATTGCGCTATCCTTATTAGAGTGCCGGCTAAACGGAAACCCTAGAAGTAACAGAAATGAGTACCGTATGCTAATTTTATTAGGGTTTTGAGTAGTTTTTCGTGCAATCTTGTATTTTTCTTTTTCTTAGAAGAATTGTTAATTGAGGTGCAGCCAAAAATTATATCAGTGGCAGTAGATGTGTAAGAAAACAAAACTAAAACTGACTCTCTTTCGGATGTTCAGTGGTATTCCTCCGTTGAGATTATGTCACACTAACAGAACTAGCCGAATATTGATCCGTTACCATGCAATTTGTTAATTTTGATCCAAAACTATACAGTATTCTTTATCGCGAATCCAACGTAGATTTTGCGGAATGCGGGATGAGAGTAAAAACTGAGGGGTGGGGGGTGAAAAACTGGAAATCACAAGAGGAACCGCGAGGAACTTTTACTCTGCTCGGGCGAAATCCAGGTAAACATTCTGAGCTGAACAGGATTGAGCTCAAAATAGTGGCTAGATGCTGGATTGAAAAAGCCTATTTTTGACAAGGAAACTCTCGCGTAGCATTAGCAAAACACAAAGTCATTGAAGCCCAACTGGCCTCATAGCTCATAGTCTATCCATTGAATCCTAATTTTAAAGTCTTGAGTTCGTCGAGATCTCAAGCTTAACAGTAAATTACAAGATAATTTGGTTTTATCAACTGGATTGATAATGTGGATTGGTCACCGTAAATAGATTCTAGCTGACGTCCCGAGCGTTAGCCCTCCGTCTAAGCGAATCGACGTAGGGCTAGCACTCGAAACGTCAGCTTCGAATCTCTTTACGGTGTAGGCCAATTCAAATTATCAACCCAGTTGATAAAATCAAATTATCTTGAAATACTCCCCACCGACTCAGCACCATAGTGTTTTTTTTTAGAAACTTACCACCTTTGACAAAATATTAACCCGGCGCGTCGGATGAGAAAGAGCTAAAATATAAGGGGCTGGGGCTGGGGTAAAAAAACATAGAGGTCTGGGGACTTCCTTTGAGAAAATGAATTCTGCGTTATTTAAGAAACAGAAAATTATAATTTGGCCAACAGGCCATAACAAGTGAAGGATCCATCACGTGCGCGGCATGCGATTTTAAGCGATGATCGTCACTTCATATAGAGTCGGTTGCCATCATATAATTCGTAGTAAAAGGAAACAAACGTGTAGTCAGACCACATGGCTATCGACACTTTAACTCTGGTTTCTGTAGAATGAAATGGAAAGGAGAATTGGACTTCCCCTTGAATGGAATGCTAGTTCATATCAAGTTAGCCCTCCCTCCCCTCCCTCAGTATTTGTTAGATTACCAGGGTAGAGTGAGACACTAAGGGTAAAGTGTTTTCCTCAAGAACACAATACAATGGCCTGGGCACCCGTAAAAGTGCTCTTGCGCTTTACTGCGGGTGTTCTTTAAAGGAAGAACATTCAGTTTCTACCCAACACTGAATGATTGCAACACATTGGTAATATAATTAAAAATTGAAAAATGTGAATTTCTCGGTTTCGTGCTGAGACCCCATCGCTCTGTTCTAGAGATTTTGCAGACGGACAGGGTCGAGGTTCAAGGCAAGTAAACAAAACAAGGTTTATTGTAGAGTGAAAGGGTAAGTTGTAGCTTTTGCATTCTTAGCTACATCATCACATGTGTATAGCCTGCGAACCACGCAGACGTATTTCCGGCTGTCACTGGTTCCGCCGAAAATAACTTATTTTCGGCGGAGACAACTGACAGCCGGAAATACGTCTGCGTTCGCAGGCAAACGTGTACCACTTTCACATCATTTGTTATTCTTTCTGTGGGAACGTTAAGCTCAGGTGTTAGCTATACCATGCTGACGAGGCCTAACAAGGCCGAAACAACTGTCCATGGCTGCTAATATTCTAATATATATATTTTTTGGTAGTTATAGGGTTAATTCCCTCTACCATTGTCGCCTTTGTGCGCTTTCTGTGGCTATAACTTACACTTTCACTCTGCCTGTTCAAGGTGTATTGACTCGAGAAAGGATTACAGTAAACCATTTTGTTACGAAATTATGACAGTGTCTCACTATAATTTGGGGGTGGGGTGGGGAGGGCAGCATAGGAGTGATGAGAGAAATCCTTTTAACAAATCTCAAAGTTTAGATTTTGAATCACCGGTCCAAAACTAGATTCAAGCTAAAATGTCAAACCTAAATGCTGAAAATCACGTGAAATCTGAAACCCGGCAACCGCTAAAAACAAGTCAGTCTAAAATCCAAATACCACTGAAAACAGTGTGAAAGTCCGAAATTGAAATCCTTAAACTGAGGGTAGAAACCGAAATTCAAAAGTGAACTAAATGTCAAAATACGAACATTGTCCAAGGCAATAAAACAAAACCGAATCAAAGCTGAGGATGTTCTTTAACTTCCACTTGGTCGGAGAAGAACACTGATTGTTTTGCGATCGCTTGCAGAGCTTGAGAGAGTTCAACGAAAAGAGTCGACGAGAAAAACGTTATTACAGTAAGTCATTTTCTAATAAGCTGTTATAATATTGGTAATATTAACGTTCACCAGTGGGAGAAGAATTGAATTGCCATTAGATGCTGTGTGATACAGCATGTCTAATGTTATCGGTGCAGAAAGCCGAATGTTAATCTGAATACCGGATTTTGGAACTTGATAAATGAAAGTTGATGCATGCTAGAGTATAATTACTCGGTTAAATTTCGGCCTGATGGAATTCGGTTCAATAAAGCTTCCACTTGATTACAAAGCTCCCACTTCAAAGGGTAGACACATCGAAGAAGGCCATATTTATACTCTCGACTCAAATCTACTACGACTAACTAGAGGGGAGACCAGGTAACGCAGCGTTTGACACAGTTAGATCTTTCTGTGAGATAAGGCCGGCCACGGCTAATAATAAACTTACTCACTATATAATAAACTTAAGAGGCTGTCTCTCTAAAAACCGACCACTGATTTTACTTCGAAAATTTGATTTTTCTCATAAGCTGGGATTTTAAAGCCCTTACCTAGTTAATCACTAAAATGAGTTTCATTTGATTAAAAATTGTAATTGAATTTTCCTAGGCTTAGTTAAAGTTCGGTCCGCTGGACTCAAGTTACATGCCTGCCGAAACTGGAAAAATAGCACATATTGCCGTCGCTCTAAAAAAATTAATATTCGCTCAAAAGTCCCAATTCTTTTTTTTAACTATAGATATATCACAGCAGTTTGTTTAGCCATGATTCAATTATAATTCAATGTTGTTCCTTCAACGGCTGAAAGCAGATTTTCTACCGTTAAATCGAGTTTTGAACCAAACACGAAAATAGCGCTACTTTGAAGGCGCGTTTTAAAAATGTGGCACCTGTTTGAAACCGCTGAACTACATGAATAGAAAGTATAAATGACACTTAATTCAAAACAATAATATAATTTGTCTGCCCACTAGGTTTTCAAAACTAACGACCGCTTAAAGTTCGAGAAATTTTGAAAATACTTCAGTGAGTAACTGCATACTCGCCTTCGTGAAGTGCTCCTATAAATTCACCTAAATCTCTTACCTGGCTTTAAGATTAAAGTTTTGGTCCTTTGTAGCAATCCTTGAATCCTAGGTAGCATTAAAACTGCCAGCTTTTCCTTCCAGCAGTAGGTTTGTATACAAGGTACATTTATACGTTCCTGATGTGTGTCGAGCGTGACAGTCACATACTTCCGTGTTCTTTGTATTGCTGACCATTGTTTTCCTCGAAGTCGGTTTAATCATGTAGAGTCCTCTTGAAAGGTTTGTAGGAGTACTCTTTTGAACAACTCTCGGCACACATACAAGTATGAAAACTCAACGGTGGTCAGGGGATCCACAGAAGGATTCATAAATGTCACGGCCATTTTGTGTTTAAAACGGTTGTTTTCGTTCCCAATCTTCGCGTGAGCATCACATCCTGATTCCCGTGATACAGATTGGGAACTTATTTAGGGTGCCTTTCTTTAAAAGAATCTGGGTCAGAACTTCATGGTCAATAAAAATCGGGAATCCGAAAGAATCCGAAAATGAATTTTGCGTTTCTTTACCAAACAGATCAATCGTATATCTCTTGGATCATGGTGCGTCAAAAGAACCGAAGAATTCACTCCCGGAGTGAGGGTCGCACGGGGGTATTCTCGTGATGAGTGGTTAGCTGATTTAATTTTCCTTGAAACGTGAATTTAGGAAATTATTCTTCGTGATTTGTGACTTGAAGGTTTTGCATGACTTGTGAGGACCTTGGAGTACAAACCCATACTCCTGATTTTACCCTATATTTGAGTCGAATGGTTAGAGTCGTCTGTCGAGGGTGACTTAGGTATGCGATTTGCAATATGGAGCCTTGATTAAGCCTTTCAGTAATTTGCTTTCTTCAAACACGCTTTCTAGATAGGTTATTATCGAGTATCTTACGTGCTTATTTCCGTGATTCGGAAAAACGACATATTTATATTAGTGATCCGTGATCCTCTATTTTTTCCGTTCGTTAACCGTGACAGAGACCCCGCTGTACTAACCTCCAGAGTGGATACTTCAGTTCCTTTGACACACCATGATCCGAGAGATATAGGACTGATCTGTTTAGTAAAGAAACGCAAAATGCATTTTCGAATTCTTTCGGATCTTGGATTTCTTAAGGCACCCTAAATTAGTTCCCAATCTGTATCACGGGAATCAGGTTGTGATACTCACGCGAAGATTGAGAACGAAAACAACCGTTTTAAACACAAAATGGCCGTGACATTTATGAATCCTTCTGTGGATCCCCTGATCACCGTTTACTGTTCATACTTGTATGTGTGCCGAAAGTTGTTCAAAAGAGTGCTTCTACAAACCTTTTAAGAGGACTCTACATGATTAAACCGACTTCGAGGAAAACAATGGTCAGCAATACAAAGAACACGGAAGTGTGTGACCGTCACGCTCGACACACATCAGGAACGTATAAATGTACCTTGTATACAAAGCTACTGCTGGAAGGAAAAGCTGGCAGTTTTAATGCTACCTAGGATTCAAGGATTGCTACAAAGGACCAAAACTTTAATCTTAAAGCCAGGTAAGAGATTTAGGTGAATTTATAGGAGCACTTCACGAAGGCGAGTATGCAGTTACTCACTGAAGCATTTTCAATATTTCCCGAACTTTAAGCGGTCGTTAGTTTTGAAAACCTAGTGGGCAGACAAATTATATTATTGTTTTGAATTAAGTGTCATTTATACTTTCTATTCATGTAGTTCAGCGGTTTCAAACAGGTGCCACATTTTTAAAACGCGCCTTCAAAGTAGCGCTATTTTCGTGTTTGGTTCAAAACTCGATTTAACGGGTAGAAATCTGCTTTCAGCCGTTGAAGGAACAACATTGAATTATAATTGCAACATGGCTAAACAAACTGCTGTGATATGTCTATATTTTAAAAAAAGAATTAGGACTTTTGAGCGAATATTAATTTTTTTAGAGCGACGGCAATATGTGCTATTTTTCCAGTTTCGGCAGGCATGTAACTTGAGTCCAGCGGACCGAACTTTAACTAAGCCTAGGAAAATTCAATTACAATTTTTAATCAAATGAAACTCATTTTAGTGGTTAACTAGGTAAGGGCTTTAAAATCCCAGCTTATGAGAAAAATCGAATTTTCGAAGTAAAATCAGTGGTCGGTTTTTAGAGAGACAGCCTCTTCGCTCGGCCAAATGCATCGTATTTCTTCTTTAGTTATTTTTAGCATTTTCACCTTATTAACCGCGCAGCCGTAGGCTGGGCGGTTCTTGCTCGGCCTTCGGTTTAGTTTTTTAAGTTTTTTCGGGGACTATTCCCGTACTCCCTCTCGGCCAAGTGTCGTCACCAGATGATGTCATCCTTAGTCAATTACAGGACATTTCTCAGCTGTTTTCGTCATATCCTCCCTCAGAAGAGTTTTGTCAAGTTAGCGGATTAGCTATTCAGACAAAAAATGGCCGCGGTCGGAAGGAATGTTTATTTGGTCAAACTTGGGTTAAAATCCCTCGGAGATGTATGTCAGGACATTTGCAAGGATAAAGAATCTAATTTGGGACCAGTTGCTGGCTACTAAGGCTGAAATTATTCAGAGTTAAGCTGTATTTTCGTTTTGCGTGCAAAATGAAATTTTTGTTTCCGTTCATTTTCGAAGGGGATATTCATGCGCCAGAAAAGGTATTACGTCTGGCATCAGCAATGGAATGCGCTGACGGTGATAAATGAGATCGTGTGTACTTCGCCAGAAGCAATGGTGGCATTTTCTGGGAAAAAATTCAAATTTCAGCGCTCGTCAAAAACCCTTTTAACCTATGTAAATTTATATTCGTTTGAAAGGTTAAGGTATTTTTTCCTAAGAGGTAAACAGAACTCTCGGATTACAAATCACGCTTTGCAAAGAATGTAATCATTGAATCACGCAACTTATGATCTGTCGACCCGTCAATATACTAAAAATCCAGAGCTTTGTAGCGTGCGCTGTGGAGATGAATTTGGCTTGGAATTTAACTGGAACGGAGCGCTTAACCTTGTATTATGATTCTGTGGAGGAATTGGGGCGGCTGGCATGCTTTAAGTGTCTTTTTTCTCGCTTTGAGCTGGAGTGACTTCAGAATCGAGTATGTGGCTTTTACTCGACTTACGAGAGGAAACTGAAAAAGCGATAAATCGCTTAAAAGGTTTCGGACCGCGCTGAAACGGCGGTAACTATGTCACGTTTCACGAGCTGAACGTTCGCGTATTAAAGATTAAAAAAGTAACAAAAGCGCAGTCGGACAGTGTGAGTAACCGTGAGTTTTAAAGCGCGGTTACAACCGCACCGCAGTTCTTGTTAGTTTTATACTGGAAATAATACGGCGGTTCTTCATCTGGCTCAATATAAATATGATTAAATTTTGAACCAGTTGGCCTAATCATCATATTAGTGATCCTACAACATGTTCATGAAAAATTGAAGTTTTTGAAAGCTGAACAAAAATATGACTAAAACACTGCAGTGAGCTCGTCAATTTTCTTTTTCACGTGTACTAGCTTAAAGTAGTCAGTGACATAGTTTAAGAAGTGTCACCAGACGTTTCTAGCAGCCCGCCGTTTTTGGTGCATGTCAGGAAAGTTGGCTTGTGTTCCAGAACTTCTTTAGGCCTGAGTAAAGACCGCACCTAAATTTCTAACACAGAGTAAAATAATTATGCAGACCGTATCGCTTTTTATGCCCGAAACGTCAAACGCGCGTGTAGTTAGAGAAAACTTGTTGTGAAAAATCTGAATTGAAATGTGTGTTTGACTTGTCTTGCTTTCAAGCACTTACTCAGCTCACGTTTTTCAATTACTTTGAATCAATTCCAGGTTATCGTCACCGTGGAATTAAGGTGACTCGATCGGTGAATTTTGAGTAATGATACTGTTCAACTTTGAACGACTAGAGCGCTACCATCTGTATTGATCAAACAGAAACTGAAACGTTACTGGTGTGCTAGTAGCCTCTTCCAGGCGTTCAGTTGCTACGGAAGACGAAATTTTCAAATGACACACGTTTTACCAAGATCTAATCATGAGTTACCATAGCGACGTTGTGACGAACCATCATATTTTACATGAAAACGAAAAACTTATCACTAGGGGATAATTTTGGACATACGACTTTCAAATTTACGGCTTGATACAGTTGTCTAACGATCGCCAAACTTAAAGACAAATTTGAACACGTTTTTGAATAAAATTGCGTGTGAAGTTTTCAAAATGTGCCAAAATACATCAAATCTAAGCTTTTTTAAATGCTATGGCAAACTTTGGCTACAAGACTTAAGTAAACGATACTTTGGCTTTAAATGAATGTTACAAGATCTAGTTACCTCGAGTGAAAAATCAAGATAAATCGCCCCTGTGTGGTTTTCAGAACCATTGTCTTGAATATCAATCAACTGGTGTGACCCTAGAATTTTTTAATTAAGTGGGACTTGAAAAACAAAACTCAACCAATATTTTGTTGAACTTGGCCCTTAATGAGGTCAATCAGTATTCAAGGCAAGATGATTTTCACTCACGTTGTTTGCTGTTTGCTATCCGTTGTTTTCCCTTTGTCTCGAATCACCATGCCATTGTGCATTTGTTTATATCATAAACTCATAAAGCATGTGATGGCTTTCCCGAGAGACGACGTTCCATACACATGCTAAAATCTAGGAGGCAAGATAACAAGGTTGGCAGGAGCAAGGTGACAAAATTTTAAGGCTCGTACTCCTAATTGTACAGATATCAGAAAGTAAGATTCTCAGAGAGAGTAAAGTTGCAAGGAAAAGCTGTAAGGCTGTTTATTTTCTGTAAGGGTTTTGAACCACCACAAACACGCAAGGTTGTAAAGCTATATGGTTTTATACAAAACCAAATCAATGCGCGCGCTCTGATTGGTCAATCAGCTATGGTTTATTGTGCCGGTAGACCCATGGAAGAATCGCGCGTCTTCTGAATTATTATATAAAAGCAATAGACCACAAGTTTCTATGGTTTATAGGCTGATAAACCACTTAGGATGTTGGTAGAACACTCGAAGAATTCGTAAATCACTCGCCTGCGGCTCGTGATTTACAAATTCTTCTCGTGTTCTATCAACATCCCGCGTGGTTTATCAGCCTATAAACCATAGAATCTTGTGGTCTATTGATTAAGTAATGTTTCGCTTGTATCGATGTAAAGTGCACGGCTATAATTTTGCAAGTCTGTAAAAATCGTTAAAAGCAGGAACATGAAAAGCTTTAGCCATGCAAAAATGCAAGTCTGTATAAATGATAACCTGGGCTCTCACATTTATATGGACCCTTTTCATAGATGGCTGCCAATTTAAAATTCTTCTGTATTGATTTAAATCACATTCGTCAAAGAAGCCTTACGATTCGCACCATTGGTACGAATGGAAATCTCCTCAGCAGATCGGTGCAATTCGTAAACTGCATACATTAGCACTTGAGGGCCACGCGTAAATTTGTCGATTGGTACCATTGGTACCAATGGAAAAGGAGGCAGCCGATCGGTGCTCCATTTGTAAACTCCATATGGAAAAGTAGACAGTCGATCGGTATGTCATTTGTGAACTGCGTTAAGTGTGCGAGCCCAAAAGCGCTAAATGTAATGTATCTGATTCTTCGTTCTTAAAAAATGCGAGCCCAAACACACGCTAAATACAATGCATATTCTTCGTTCTTAAAGAGTGCGAGCCCAAAGATATGCTAAATACAATGTATATTCTTCGTTCTTTAAAAGCGTGCGAGCCCAAACACAGGCTAAATAAAATGTAGATTCCTCGTTCTTAAAGAGTGCGAGCCCAAACACACGCTAAATACAATGTATATTCTTCGTTCTTAAAGGGTGTTAACCCAAACACACGCTAAATACAATATATATTCATTGTTCTTAAAGAGTGCGAGCCCAAACACACGCTAAATACAATGTATATTCTTCGTTCTTAAAGAGTGCGAACCCAAACACACGCTAAACACAATGCATATTCTTTGTTTTTAAAAAGTGCGAGCCCAAACCACGCTAAATACAGTGTAATTATATTCTTCGTTCTTAAACAATGCGAGCCAAAACAAGCGCTAAATACAATGTCTATTCTTCGTTCTTAAAGTGTGCGAGCCAAAACGAACGCTAAATACAATGTCTATTCTTCGTTCTTAAAGCGTGCGAGCCCAGACAAACGCTAAATACAATGTAAACGTATATTCTTCGTTCTTAAGGCGTGCGAGCTCAAACACACGCTAAATACAATGTATATATTCTTCGTTCTTAAAGAGTGCGAGCCCAAACATACGCTAAATACAATGTATATTCTTCATTATTAAAGCGTGCGAGCCCAAACATACGCTAAACACAGTGTTTAGTCTTCGTTCTTAAAGCTCGCGAGCCCAAACACACGCTAAATACAATGTTTGACTTGAATGCCCGCCTCTTATGTTGTGTTTTGATTGAAAGCGTTAAGTTTAACCAATGGAATACCAATCATTTGAATCCCATTTCATTGGAGTCTGTTTGGGAGTATTGGACAACCCTCATAATCGGCCTCCATTAATGAAAGTGCTCTATACTGTACATATAAGGAGCTGCATGTAGCGCTGCAAGGCTTTTCTGTTCTAAAGGCGCAAAGTCACGAAGCTGCATACTAAGCCGTTGTTCAATGTTTGACTATAAATCACACAGAAATGGATGCAAGAAAACAAGATGCAATAAATCACAACTTGCGACATCTTGGCATTGCTCAAGACATTGGGGACAGGGCCGGGGAAGGACGTGCCTACGGAAATCTTGGCACTGCTTATGACTGTCTCGGTGATTTCAAACAAGCCATAGAGTACCACATGCTCCATCTTACCATTGCCAAAGAAGTGGGGGACAGGGCCGGAGAAGGACGTGCCTACGGTAATCTTGGCAATGCTTATCTTAGTCTCGGTGATTTCAAACAAGCCATAGAGTACCACATGCTCCATCTTACCATTGCCAAAGAAGTGGGGGACAGGGCCGGAGAAGGACGTGCCTACGGTAATCTTGGCAATGCTTATCTTAGTCTCGGTGATTTCAAACAAGCCATAGAGTACCACATGCTCCATCTTACCATTGCCAAAGAAGTGGGGGACAGGGCCGGAGAGGGGCGTGCCTACGGCAATCTTGGAAATGCTTATGGATGTCTTGGTGATTTCAAACAAGTCATAGAGTACCACACGCTTGATCTTACAATTGCCAAAGAAGTGGGGGACAGGGCTGGAGAAGGAGGTGCCTACTGTAATCTTGGCAATGCCTATCTTAGTCTCGGTGATTTCAAACAAGCCATAGAGTACCACATGCTGGATCTTACCATTGCCAAAGAAGTGGGGGACAGGGCCGGAAAAGGACGTGCCTACGCCAATCTTGGCAATGCTTATGGATGCCTCGGTGATTTCAAACAAGCCGTAGAGTACCACATGCTCCATCTTACCATTGCCAAAGAAGTGGGGGACAGGGCCGGAGAGGGGCGTGCCTACGGCAATCTTGGCAATGCTTGCTGTAGTCTCGGTGATTTCAAACAAGCCATAGAGTACCACATGCTCCATCTTACCATTGCCAAAGAAGTGGGGGACAGGGCCGGAGAAGGGCGTGCCTACGGCAATCTTGGCAATGCTTATGGATGTCTCGGTGATTTCAAACAAGCCATAGAGTACCACACGCTTGATCTTACCATTACCAAAGAAGTGGGGGACAGGGCTGGAGAAGGAGGGGCCTACTGTAATCTTGGCAATGCTTATCTTAGCCTCGGTGACTTCAAACAAGCCATAGAGTACCACATGCTCGATCTTACCACTGCCAAAGAAGTAGGGAACAAGGCCGGAAAAGGACGTGCCTACGGCAATCTTGGCAATGCTTATGGATGCCTCGGTGATTTCAAACAAGCCGTAGAGTACCACATGCTCGATCTTACCATTGCCAAAGAAATGGGGGACAAGGCTGGAGAAGGACGTGCTTATGGCAATCTTGGCAATGCTTATCTTAGTCTCGGTGACTGCAAACAAGCCATAGAGTACCAGATGTTCCATCTTACCATTGCCAAAGAAGTGGGGGACAGGGCCGGAGAAGGACGTGCCTACGGTAATCTTGGCAATGCTTATGGATGTCTCGGTGATTTCAAACAAGCAATAGAGTACCACATGCTCGATCTCACCATTGCCAAAGAAGTGGGGGGCAGGGCTGGAGAAGGACGTGCCTACGGTAATCTTGGCAATGCTTATCTTAGTCTCGGTGATTTCAAACAAGCCCAAAAGTACCACATGCTCGATCTTACCATTGCCAAAGAAGTGGGGGACAGGGCTGGAGAAGGACGTGCCTGCGGCAATCTTGGCATTTCTTATCTTAGTCTCGGTGATTTCAAACAAGCCATAGAGTACCACATGCTCCATCTTACCATTGCCAAAGAAGTGGGGGACAGGGCCGGAGAAGGGCGTGCCTACGGTAATCTTGGCAATGCTTATCTTAGTCTCGGTGATTTCAAACAAGCCATAGAGTACCACATGCTGGATCTTACCATTGCCAAAGAAGTGGGGGACAGGGCTGGAGAAGGACGTGCCTACGTGAATCTTGCCAGTGCTTATATAGGTGTTTGTGATTTTAGAAAAGCTACAGAGTATTGTATGCGATGTCTTGACATCACAAAAGAAGTGGGAAACAAGGATGTAGAAGGAACTGCATATAACGTTCTTGGCAGAATTCGTTTAAATCTCGGTGATTTGAAGGGAAGCGTACAGTTTTGTCTTCGTGCTCTGAGTATCGCTGAAGAAGTAGGAGACAAGACTGGAGTGGGACGTGCATGTTGTAGCCTTGGTACCGCTTATCGACTTATGGGTAGTGTAAAGGTTGGTATAGAATACCACAAGCGGCATCTCAACATTGCCAAGGAAATTGGAGACAGATGTGGAGAGGCATGTGCGCTTTATGGACTCGGTTGTGATTATGAGTTGTCAGGCTGTTTGCATGAAGCGCTGGCATTTTTTCGTTCCAGTGTAGAAGCGTATGACCATGTGAGACCTCTTCAAGTCGAAGATAGTTTCAAATTGAGCTTTCGTGATACGCACCAAGTTGCGTATACCGCCCTGTACACAACTCTGGTGAGGCTTTCAAAGATTGATGAGGCTTTGTGTGCCGCTGAGCAAGGAAGAGCCCAGACCCTACTGGATCGTATGAGGTTACGTTTTGGCCTGCAGTCATCACCCTCCGATCCCGAGATTGCTGATGCTGGAGACGTTATCTCAGGTGTGGTAAGCTGTTTGTCAACTGAAACTGTTTTTGTATTACTTGAACAAAACAGGATCAATTTATGGGTACTCTCGACAGGAACCAATGTTCATTTTGGACAAAACGTTTTGCAAAGTAACCATGCAGTCTGCTTTGTAGAGCGTTTAAGGAAAAATTGTCTGAAGGAAAATCATATCCGTGGTCGTTGTCTGAATGAACTGAGAGAAGAATTACCACCCCTCAGTGAATCTGATGAAATGGGGCAGTCATCGCATTGCACAAAAAGGTCTTTGAGTCTTTTGTACCAGAGCATTTTTGGACCCATAGAGAGCGTGCTTGATGGTGATGAACTGCTTATTGTACCTGATGGTCCACTATGGCTTACCCCGTTTGCCGCTTTTGTGAATAAAGCTGGAAGGTACCTGAGTGAATCCACCAGGATCCGTTTAATTCCCTCCCTGACAAGTTTAAAGCTCTTGGAAGACTGTGGTGAGTGCCATCATAGTAGGACTGGGGCGTTGCTGGTGGGAGACCCATGTTTGGAGAAAGTTACAAACATCTTTGGTCAACCCATTTTACCACAGCTGCCACATGCAATAGAAGAGGTTAACATGATTAGCGAGATTCTTAACACCAAGCCTCTAACGGGAAGAGAAGCGACTAAGGAGGAGGTGCTAAAAAGAATCACTTCTGTTGCTTTGGTAAGTGAGTGAGTTAGTGAGTGAGTGAGTGAGTAAGCACGTATATATTTAAGACTATTTTAAGAGAGTTTGCAATAAATAGCCAACGGTAATAAACTCGTGGCCCTCTATAATATTCACTAAAGCAATTTCCAGTTAGTTTTAATTAGAAAATACTATGCAATTAAAATACATATATCTTATTTAACGTTTTGTTGTGTAGTATCGCTGAGTAGTTTTACGAGTTGTGCCGTATTTTGACGAGCCCGTGGGGCGAATCAAAATATAAACAACGAGTAAAAATTGTCAGCGATACTACACAACAAAACGTCTTATAAGAGATTTATTATGCAACACACCAAGTTGTTATGTCCCTGTGGGCGAATTTCGCGGGTATTCATTTACCGGGAATGCGTGACAGAAGTATGCGAGCAACAACAACAATACTTTATTTTCACCCCATAATTATTGCAAGAGGAAAAAACAATTACATATCTCTCCGGGAAGCGGAACGGAATTATTTTTCGTAACTTCAACCCAATTCGTCGCTTGCGCGTTGTGAGAAAAAGTGTCTAACCGGTCTTCTGGAGTACAAATACTGCGTGATGTTTGTACTCGTTTTGGGCGTTATTTGTACTCTACGAAGAGCAGTTGGATAATAAAAGATGTAAGCGTGTATTAGCCGAAATCTTAACTTGTTATTATTAAAAACAAGATTAAATAATGAAATGATTAGGAGATTGCTGTTGACTAAAACGTTCGTTTCACATGGTATATTTGAAAACATTGAGCAGATTCGTGGTCTTATTGAAGACAGATGTAAGCTGTTCCACTCTCGTGCTGGTAAAAGGTCTTCCACCTAAGGTCTGGCGGTCACATTTTGGGGAAATTGAAATAACATTAGAATACCTAGTCAGCCTAATATTAACATTGCTGTTTAACTTGAGTAAATCATTGAGATATGAGATCACTTCACCTCGTAGTCGCTAATAAGCAATGATGAACTTAGATATCAAAGCCTGTTTATAAAATGGCAACCATTTTAGGTCCACATCGCAGCACATGGCAATAGCAAATATGGTGAAATTGCTTTGGCTCCAAACTCAACTCAGAAGTATATCAGTCGAACGGAGTACGAGAAGCATCACATGCTGAAAATAGCCGACGTGCAAGCTGTTCAGCTACGAGCAAGGCTTGTTGTTCTTAGTTGTTTCCATAGTGGCCAAGGGGAGGTCAAAGCTGAGGGTGTAGTTGGCATTGCTCAGGCTTTTCTGGGTGCTGGAGCTCGTTCTGTTCTGGTGTCTCTCTGGGCAATAGATGACGAGGCCACCATGCTGTTTATGAAAATCTTCTACCGACACCTGAGTAAAGGAAAAAGCGCCAGTGTGTCTCTTCACCGAGCTATGAAATTTCTTCGAGAGTCAGCAAAGTTCAGTGCGGTGAAGTACTGGGCCCCTTTTGTACTCATTGGCGATGACGTCACGCTGGATTTAGGAGCACTGTAAGTGAAATATTTAACTGAACACTCTTACACATGTAACTGCGTTGATTAGAAATATGAAATATTTCCTTTATTCGAAACTTAAACAGTTCTCTTTACGATATGGAACGCAAATGCTTTCATGTAATAATTAACAACTATTCACCGAAGTGGAGGTGGCCAGCGCTACGCTAGCCACCGACACTGAGGTGAATAATTGTTTTAGTATATACTAAAACAGTGAGATAATACACATCACAAAAATTAATTTGGATGATTTTTTCACTTGTCACGGCTGCAAACCGGGACGCCATTTTCTCTTGAGTTGCTCGGAGGTAGATAGCACAGGATATCCGGAGTTTGACGAGCCAATCAGCGCGCGCGTTTAACACTATCCACTGTTTTAGTGTATACTAATATAAAATGTCCTCCAAATTGGATGTGTTGAGCATTTCAGTTTTTATGTGTTTATTTATACATGCTGAGCCACTTGATAAAAGTATGTACATGAAGTGTAAGTGAGGTGAGATAAGCAGATTTTCTGAGGATAGGATAAACTTGCTTTCAGGCTCTCACAATAAACATATCCAAAATCTTAGCTGAGTTACGTTTAAAATATGATGAAATTTGCTAGTTGAATTCTCAAGCACACCCTGAGGTGTAATCATGAACCGAGATATGTTGTGCCAGTGTCGTTTGCCATTTTTATCGTATAGTCCTATCTGCATTGCGAGGGTCAGCAGATTCCGTAAATCACATGAAAAGAGCATGCATGTGTACTTGCTAAGCTTGATCTCGAAATCTTGAATTTCAAAGTATTGGCTTTGTTACTTTGAAAAACGAGGAAATTATTGAAACAAAATTCCCTCGAAATCAGACACCTGCCTGAAAGTTTTTCAAACCTCACTGATTGGGAAATAATATTTTCAGTGCACTATGCTTAAGAAAATTTTGTGAAATTGAATGTAAACGTTCCCGAACTCACTCATAGGGTTTTACTTTTGCAGACGATGAATCCGAGGAGGTACAGGGAAAGTATTGAAGAACCACACGAAGGAATAAGAACTGCCTTTAAGCATGCATGTATTACTTGTCTTCAGTAATTCTTAATAATCCTTAGTGAAACAGTTATCTTTATTTTACACCAGCTGGTGCTTCGTTTCCACAAAAATTTAATTTTACGAAATGAGCCGCATAGTTTTAGGATGGGCGAGCATGTTGAGAGTAACAGAAAACACTACAAGTTTCTTCTATAATCAAGCGTAATAACAAAAAACCGTAATCAACATTGTTAGAAGTGAATTTATTCTTTAGAAAGTAACAGCTGAAACAAATCAACTACATTATGAAACTTTGAATTTTGTTTCTTCGTTACAAAACTTTTGTCTATAGTTTAGTCGTATTTTACCTGGGCCGGGACAGGAAGAACACAAGGAGATTTGTCCCTTTTTTGTAACCTAAATGAACTTAAATTGAATTTAAGGAATGAACAAAACCTTTTTGCTCACCTCATTAGCGTTTTTCTAGTGATCTTACCTTGCAGGGCTGTTTTACCCAAATTTACATTTTTACTTCAATTTTCGGCTTTTATTTATAACAAATTTCTCCCCGAGTGTTAGAGATTTCGTGACCTGAGATTGAAATCTATGATGGCCGATATTTAAATCGTCGTTTGGCCTGAAATGAACTCAGTAAACCACGATGCAAATGTCATTACAAGAACCTTTTTACTTTTTGACATACGGGGCAGGACACTTAATTAATTTCCTGTCCACGGGTGACGAACTCCAAAACGCACGTGCGGCATAGTTTCGCGTGCTCGGATTTGGGAGAAGAAATGGCGCAACTGGTTATTATCATATTTTTCAGTGAAAAGGTTATTCAGTAGGCCAGGATGTCTTTACCACTATCACGAGCTTGAATGATGTAG
>JAHPZR010022675.1:0-7500 GCA_019787425.1 Platygyra sinensis | reverse complement strand
AAGTATTTTCTCAATTATTTAAGTTTTCTTCTTTAAACCTTTGTCATAATCACCAATTTTTAAATATAAACATGTATAATCAGCTCTTTCTTGATAAATAATTAGGATTCAAATAAATGTCAGCATAAATGCAATGAACACTGAAAAATGCAATTAATGGGTTACCTTCTGTGAATAAGGTTAAGAAATCTTAATTTTGTACAATACACTGTCTTTTACATCACTTTGCTTGATCTCTTGAATTGCTCTCGCAGCTTCCTCTGCTGTCCCCTAATCCACTTGTCTACATTTTCCTGAGTCGACTGGTAACGCTTTTCCATAACAGCTATTGGAGAAAAAAAGAGAGATGGAGTTGGCCTTAAAAATAACTTTAATGTGTTATGCAGAAATGGTCAAGATTGACAGCTGAAACTTACACTCCTGTTTGGTCACTTAAAGATCGTGCAGTATCATTAATGACAAATGGATAACTTTCTTTCATCCTGTCCAAATTCTCCCTGAACATTGGTAATAATTTTTCTTGTTTGACCATGCATGCATGTACATGCAGCTGTACTTGATCATTCCTGAAAGGTTTATATTAAGGCAAAATCTCCTGAGTCAGGTTTATCCTTTCACTACATTGCAATAATTATTGTTCAAGTTACAGGTAACCAAGGAATCCAAGTAACAAGAAAGAAAAGAGATATTTGAAATTATTAAAAACTGGATCATTGGATAATGCAATTCGAGAGTTTTCATTGGCTTAGCCATCATGGTATATGAGCCATTATACCATGATCTACAAAAATGGCGAGCGTATGCGTGATTTTTTGGGCTTTTTTGTTTTTATTGTAGTCTAGTTTTCTATATTTTAGAGGCGTTTTTAATAAAACAATTATTCCAATCGTGCTTGTTGGATATGAGATGATATAGCCAACTCGGCGCTATGCGCCTCGTTGGCTATCTATCATCTCATATCCAACGCGCACTCATGGAATAATTGTTAAATAGCAAACAGCATTTTTCTTCTCATACTTGTCATGTTTTAAACTGGCTTCCATAGGAAAGATGGGATTTTTGGCATAGTACCACTTTAACTAATGGCTATGACAAACTTTGGAGTGATTTCAATCGGGGAATGATACAGGAGGATAGTTAAGGGGCATTTTTCCAGGAATCCTATCATTAATATAATAAATGCCCTGTTTGAAAGAAAATTACTGAAAACACAGGATTAGCAACAAATTGTCAAATTCATACTAGTCAATTTTTTCCCTACTAATGCCATTGCATTTATTTTTAACTACAATCAAGGTCTCGAATACTTACCATACAGTAAATTCAGCTTCTCCTTGTCGATTCCTGGGTTTGTTCCACCTGCAATGGTGGTCAGACCCTTCAAGGAAGAGGTTCTGAGTTCCTCCTCATTAAAGAGGTGAAACAAAATAATTTTCAAGCCATGAAAAGATGAACTTGTATTTTCAACCATCTTTAGTAAGGTTCCCTGTAAAGTAAAAGCACCTTAAATTAAACACTGAAGTTTGAAGTTGAGTAAACTGTGCAGTCAAATTTTTGTTGTGTGCACATTAAACTGTAACATTTTTAAAGATTAGTGCTACTTATGATGAAAAAATTCACTTGAGTTCTCTTTTCCCGTCAGATTTTAAAAGCGTGTTTGTTTGACACCTCACTGGCAAACTCTTATGATTCCAATTTTATCCAAAGGCTGTTTTCTTTAAGAGCAAGTTTAGAATTTCAGGGTCAACCATTGTTCATGTTCAAAACTGACTGATTCACTACAGAACTTCAGAGTGTCATATCGAGGATAAGATGATGTCAAAGATTAATACTTGCTTAAAATTGTAGCGTGTAAACACAGCTTATTGTACATGCAAAACACGAGTATAAAAGTCAGTAATAATTATTATTATTTCGAAACTCCCGCACTGCATACCAATTTCGGCGCATGTACACGCACTGCATATTGAAACTAGTGAGTCTTTGACGTCATGTTATCCTTGATCCTGAGCTCTCTCAAGATTTTAAAGTTAGTTACGGCCGACTATTTTAGGGAAATTTCATTCAACACAAATAGGTGTCTTTTTGAAATGAAGGCTTAAAACTTCAGTCACTTTACCATGGTTCAGTAAATTACATAGTTTTGAAATACAAGGAAAAAGTAGAAGTGATTTTTGGTAGCCGTTAAGCACTTTAGTCTGACCCATTCTCAAAACGCTGCATTTTACTTACCAGTGTGCCTTCCTCATTGTTTTCACTCTGGTCTGATGCCCTGTTTGCCTACACAACAGAACAGTATTTAAGCAAAGAATTAAAACTTCATCTACAATGTACACATGATTTCAGTTCAGAGTTCAATTAATGTTTGTATAAATGCTTTGGAAGCCAAGCCTGAGTTATTTGTTTTACAATCAGCATTAATTTTTCTGCTGCTAGAATAAAATAGGTGGAAGGGCTTCACGTCTGTAGGACTACTGTAAAGATCTCTCTCTAGGGCGCAGTCTATGTACAGTAGAAGGATAATATCAAGTGGAGAGAATATCACTGAAAAGCTGGACAGGTGCTCAAATTAACAGCACATAATAATCTGCCTTGCGTAAAGACTTCCACTGTACTCCTTTCTTCCTGAAAGCAATTGGTCCAGTATGGCATTACCAGGCCATTCTAGACTGTACTGTTTCTGGAAATGGTACAGTCCTCAAATACCGGTAGCATAAAATATGGAACAAGTATGGTAACACCCAAGTGTTTGTGTTTTAAACAAAGTGGCTGTAACCTAACTACATCCACAGTAGAAGATTTTTGCTCACAAGTATCCTCAGATTAACTTAACACTCAGTACCTTAATGTCTCTCACTGCTTTTTTAAGGGACTTCACTTCAGTGCGTAGAGTGTCAACCTCTGCCTTCAAACTTTCAAATTCTTCTGTGAAGTGGGAGGCAAAGGACTCGCTATCCCAATCACTTCCATGCCCATGGCCTGTGTTGATTTCCTGACTTGTTGAAGGAGTCAAGCTTAAAATGTCATATGATAAACTGTCATCCTCCAGCATTGACATGTATGATGCTGAAGGTCTCTGTGACTGTGGAGGTTGTATGTGGTTGTTTATTGGAATGCTTGTTGCTCTGAGCGGTGTCAGCGATCTGTGCACTGAACTGAGTGAGTGTTTTGCTGTTGTGGAAGGCAGCACTGTGACTAAAGGTGGAATTGAATTAGTTCTTGGTGAAATTAGAGCTGGTGAATGCACTGAGTTGGAATGTGATGAATGTGGTGAGTATTGTTTTGTCTGTTGTGCGTTTCCAGGGTTTCCATGGACACTTTGCCAGGAAGGAGACTGGTTGCATTGAGGATTGAAGCTTGGAGGTATATTCTCCTCCTCTTCATCCCTTATCACAATACTGGCTTCCTTTGCCATCTGGCCCAGTGGGAGGGATCTTTTTGCAAGAATGGCATTCACTCGTTGAGATTGAACTTCCTGTTGCAGCTGCAAGGCCAAAGGGATAGTCTTCTTAAAAATTTGCTGTACATTTAAACACAATTGATTGAAGAACTTTTGCAGTAATTTGTAGTGCTTCTTTTCTTAGCTCACTTGTTCACTTAAGATAAAGAAATTGCAGGCTACTAACTTTGTCATCTTGGTTCGCAGTTTTGCATTTCTTTCCCATCAGTTTCGTAGTGCTTTTCCTTTTTTTCTCATCATTACCAACTAAATTCTTGCTTTTTTTTGTTGCCACT
Source organism: Platygyra sinensis (assembly GCA_019787425.1). Classification (NCBI taxonomy): domain Eukaryota; kingdom Metazoa; phylum Cnidaria; class Anthozoa; order Scleractinia; family Merulinidae; genus Platygyra; species Platygyra sinensis. The sequence continues at coordinate 3,765 of JAHPZR010022675.1, read as the reverse complement.
GAAGAACCTTCATCTTCACTGTCGTCTACAAAGAGGCAATTACATGTACATAATTATGATTAAAGGTCCTCACTAATTAAGAGAGACTGAGATTTTTATTGATAGCAACTACATACATCTTTTTTTTTATATAACAACCTTTTTTTATAAGAACGTTTAGGGCTCAGATTGACTAAAATTCTAAGAACGTATTTTAATACGTTCTTAAAAGAACTTTCCTCCAGCTAAGAGTCAATTAAGAACATTTTTATTTTGCCAAACTGTATATTAAATGACACCCATAAAATAAAGGTAACAAAAACTGATCCAAATACCCCAAAGGTCATGTTTTGTATGAGATTAAATGGTTTTCTTATTGCATATGACACACAATTACACTGTAGAGTGTAATTCCGCATGTTCAACTTCTGCACATACTTTATTATGAGCTCAAGGTTTCAGTTCAATAAGAGAATCATTACTCAAACCTTGTTGAACATCAGCAACCTTTCTTGATGGCTTTCTTTGCCTTTTATGTGCCTGTTGTTCACCTGTATGATAAATAGTTCCATGTAAGGCTTAATTAATATGTGGACATTCAACCTAAAATCCCAGTAGATTGAAAAGCTGGATCATGTTTACTATAGGTAGTGTCGGTCGACGCTAGGGAAGCGAATTCCCACATCGACTCTGTGACCCCCTTCTGCAGTAAGATTTTATAATGTCAGCGGTCACCACACTGACAGACTGTGATCGATGACGTAACTGGCATTTGATTAACATGAATCAGCTGCAGCTGTTTACTATGTTTAACAGCGGAAAATTCCCGCGCTTTTTCTTTCTATCAAACACTCTCAAACACCTCTCTATTTCAGATATAGACTCGCAGTTTTCTGAATGGCTTCCGACTCTTCTTCAACGCGAAGTACAAGCCCTTTTGCCATCATTCGGATGTTTCCTGCAAGCAATCTACGCGTCTAAGAAATGAAATCCAATTAATTCTAACTAACCTCTCAACTCCGAGACACGCATTGACGTGGATTTCGGCTACGGTTTTTTAGAGTGTGAATAGGGTTAACCGACTAAAGATGGTTGAAAATACAAGTTCATCTTTTCATGGCTTGAAAATTATTTTGTTTCACCTCTTTAATGAGGAGGAACTCAGAACCTCTTCCTTGAAGGGTCTGACCACCATTGCAGGTGGAACAAACCCAGGAATCGACAAGGAGAAGCTGAATTTACTGTATGGTAAGTATTCGAGACCTTGATTGTAGTTAAAAATAAATGCAATGGCATTAGTAGGGAAAAAATTGACTAGTATGAATTTGACAATTTGTTGCTAATCCTGTGTTTTCAGTAATTTTCTTTCAAACAGGGCATTTATTATATTAATGATAGGATTCCTGGAAAAATGCCCCTTAACTATCCTCCTGTATCATTCCCCGATTGAAATCACTCCAAAGTTTGTCATAGCCATTAGTTAAAGTGGTACTATGCCAAAAATCCCATCTTTCCTATGGAAGCCAGTTTAAAACATGACAAGTATGAGAAGAAAAATGCTGTTTGCTATTTAACAATTATTCCATGAGTGCGCGTTGGATATGAGATGATAGATAGCCAACGAGGCGCATAGCGCCGAGTTGGCTATATCATCTCATATCCAACAAGCACGATTGGAATAATTGTTTTATTAAAAACGCCTCTAAAATATAGAAAACTAGACTACAATAAAAACAAAAAAGCCCAAAAAATCACGCATACGCTCGCCATTTTTGTAGATCATGGTATAATGGCTCATATACCATGATGGCTAAGCCAATGAAAACTCTCGAATTGCATTATCCAATGATCCAGTTTTTAATAATTTCAAATATCTCTTTTCTTTCTTGTTACTTGGATTCCTTGGTTACCTGTAACTTGAACAATAATTATTGCAATGTAGTGAAAGGATAAACCTGACTCAGGAGATTTTGCCTTAATATAAACCTTTCAGGAATGATCAAGTACAGCTGCATGTACATGCATGCATGGTCAAACAAGAAAAATTATTACCAATGTTCAGGGAGAATTTGGACAGGATGAAAGAAAGTTATCCATTTGTCATTAATGATACTGCACGATCTTTAAGTGACCAAACAGGAGTGTAAGTTTCAGCTGTCAATCTTGACCATTTCTGCATAACACATTAAAGTTATTTTTAAGGCCAACTCCATCTCTCTTTTTTTCTCCAATAGCTGTTATGGAAAAGCGTTACCAGTCGACTCAGGAAAATGTAGACAAGTGGATTAGGGGACAGCAGAGGAAGCTGCGAGAGCAATTCAAGAGATCAAGCAAAGTGATGTAAAAGACAGTGTATTGTACAAAATTAAGATTTCTTAACCTTATTCACAGAAGGTAACCCATTAATTGCATTTTCAGTGTTCATTGCATTTATGCTGACATTTATTTGAATCCTAATTATTTATCAAGAAAGAGCTGATTATACATGTTTATATTTAAAAATTGGTGATTATGACAAAGGTTTAAAGAAGAAAACTTAAATAATTGAGAAAATACTTTACTATAAATTTGATTACACATGTATGTAAACTTCTTATATGTAAGGAAATTTTATGAACTTACTTTGACAGTTCTAAAATACAACCACATAAGTGCAAAATTGATTTAGAAATCTTATATAATGGTATTATAATTATATGGTATAAGAGTACCCATTTATTGAACATGCAAAGCTAGATACAATTTTTTTGGATTAAAATGTGATGATTTTAGAGGAAATGGTGTTTTTTGTTTTATATTTCTGAGTAGTGTCACATCTATAACTGTGTGCTCTACATTTAGATTGTATTTCTTGCTGAATCAGCAAGAAATGTATTCCTAGGCATTCCTAGGAATTCCTAGGAATTTAATTCACATTTAACTCCAAGGCAAAACAATTCCTAGGAATTCTTAGGAATTCCTAGGAATATTAGTCCATTCTTTATCCAACGTAAAACAATTCCTAGGAATTCCTAGGAATTCCTAGGAATATTAGTCCATTCTTTATCCAACGTAAAACAATTCCTAGGGATTCCTAGGAATTCCTAGGAATTCCTAGGAATTTCCTTCCAACTTTTCCAAGGTAAAACAATTCCTAGGAATTCCTAGGAATTCTTAGGAATTAGGCACCCTCACCAAGCAAGATTAGTAAAGCTTGGAATTCCTAGGAATTCCTAGGAATTCCATGTTCCAATTACCGTGAAATTGTTCCTAGGAATTCCTAGGAATTCTCAAGAATTCCTAGGAATAAATTCCTAGGATTTCTTAGGAAAATGCTAGGAATTCCTAGGAATTCCTAGCTTTAATTCGCAAGGGTTAAATCCAGCTTACTATTGTCAATATACATCTACTAAAAACCTATTTACAATGTACAATGACTGTATAAATCAGCAAAATAATTACAAAATAGCTGTAGTTATAGTATAATTATATATTAATATTAATCCTGACCAAAGGCAATAGTTGGATGACGTAAAATATGACAATTTTCAATCACATTGGTGATTAGAATTTACTCCAAGATCTGCACCAAATTGTTACAAACTCATCTAATCACTATTGTCTATTTTGTTATTTGAATTGGTTCTATTTAAAACAACCCTGAATTAGTTTTCATCCTAATTTATCTATTTTAGAATCGTTTTATCATACAATCAATTATCAGGCTTCTAGGTTTAGAATACTAATTAGCTCATTGTTGTGTTAAGTTCCACGGGCTGTGGAATACCTGTCATTCCATTTCTCTTG
>JAHPZR010022674.1:30000-68080 GCA_019787425.1 Platygyra sinensis | reverse complement strand
CATGTAAAAAGTAATTTCATGGTAATTAAGGAAATTTATATAACCATGTAGCTTGTGACGTAACTAGGTTGGTTGCGGGAGTTTCTGTCCGGGATATACATATCGCTAAATGTGGTCCACCTTCTCATTTGTGCAGCATACTCAGCAATTCTTACCCAGCAAACAGAGCTCAGCGGAAGTAACACCCACATGAATTCACGTGTCAGGAACAAGATACATGGGGTTCAGAGCCACCTTAAATTTTCGAAAACTTAAGGTGGCTCTGAACCCCTTGTACCTTGCATTAGGGGTACAACTTTGAGTTACTAGTCAACTCTTTGAATGGTCATGGTGTACATACCATGCACCTCACAGTTTATATTAATTTCTTTTATGTTTTTATACTAATTACCTCTACTAATGTCTACACTCCTTTTTCCCCACTTTATTTTGAGAAAACTCGATCGACCCAACTTTATTATTTATTTTAACCTCCCCCTTTCTCTTCTAACCACCCCATGCTAATCTCTCCTTTATATTATTATTATTATCATTATTGTTACACTGCCTTGTGGTTGACGTAGCTGCTTTGCAGTTTGTTGGTCCCTCAACGTTAGTGTATTCTTTGCAGTTTGTTGGTCCCTCAACGTTAGTGTATTCTTTAACACCTAACAATTTTTGACTAAATTTTATTTTCTGTTATTTTCGATTTTCTGCTTACAACAATTCCTGTACATACATCCACCCCTAGACATAATACCCACTTTTTAAGTGGAGATTTGGAGAACCCTTTTATTAGGGATCCCATACTTTTACACCTGAAATGCCACAAAGGTTGCTAGATATATCTACTGCAATAAATGATTTTTTATACAAACAGTATTTTACACAACATTTTCTAGAAGCTGTGGAAGTTTCACAGAATTTCCGACAAGCTGTAGAGAATTTTGTGTATCTGAGAATTTGTGTATCTGATGAATATTGAGAATTTTATGAATCATCATTGGTTAAAAAACTCATGTCATAGTCATATGACCTAAATACAATAAGAATCTAGAAAAGTACGTCATCCTAGAGTAAACTTTATAAAAGGGAACATCCCTGCATAATCTCTTCCCAGTAGACCGCGACACCCACGATTTTTTTTTTGCCTCTTTTCATTACTAAAGTTAACGTTTATAGACGGATGTGTCTCAGTTGATCACGAGCCCCCCCTTGAAAATCATCTTTGACTTAAGTGTGGTCTCGTACGGTCCCTAAAGTCCTTATTATTTTGTTCGAGTGGAGCTGTACTTATATTAGACGTTTGTGATTCAAAAAAGAAAAAAGCTCACACCCTAAGTTGAAATTGTCTGACATATCAAGATCAGGAAGAATACAACTTCCCACGAAAATTTTAGAAAAAAAAAACAGAATTAATTTATTATTTAGTAGTCAAGCGTATTTGTTTGGATAAAGGTAATAAACACAACTAGAGAGTCCCAGTGATGTAGTGATTGGACTTAAACAAAGCAATTATTTCTGCATTATAGATTTAAAAAAACAAACAGTTCCTGTTTAGTCACAACTCGCAATCAACATACAGAGGACAAATTGGGCACTTCGCGAATTTAAACCGTTGTGGTCTTTACTTTTTAAGTGTGATATTAATTATTTCGACTCATGTGACAGATATTTATTTAATTGTCGAACATATTTAGCACCACTGTGCTAATTAATTAGGGTCACTGTAAATAAGTAACCAAATATTGTAAATTGAAAAGAAACATTTAAGAATCCAACTGGTGGGAGACTGACCAGCTGGCTATTTACATAATGCATGCGAGGAGTTGAACTCGCGCGGGACTACCGAGAATAAATGCTAATGAAAGATTGGCACAAGCGACCTCCAGATTACAAATCAAGCGCCCTAAACCACTAGCCCACGCTACTTTACAAGTTATCTCAACTACAGGACTGAAGATTAATCAGCTACCATGATGATTTCCTTTTTTTTTTTGTTTTCCACCAATGATATTTCAATTTAAGGAAAACTATTTTAGACGCCACTGGTAAAGGATATGGTTTTTACACAACTTTTTCACACCACTGCATTGCTCATACTGTGCCAGAGCTTAAGAAGAGTGGTAAAGATGAATATTCCATCTCCGGCATGATGCTTAAGCGACACATATTTAAGATAACGAAGACGTCATTCCCCTTTGACTGTCTTCAGGCCTGTAATGATGACGTCAGATGCCAAAGCTTTAATTACGTCATTTCGCAAGAGATTTCTGAATTGAGAAACCGTACCAAGGAAGCAAAACCAGAAGATTTTGTTTCTTGTTCCGGCTGATATTATTACAGGAAAACCAAGAATAGAGGTACGGTCCGGAAGACGTTTCCATATAGGGTCATCGTTGCTGACGTCATTGTTGACATCTTGTCTCTGATTTAGGCCTATCACTAAGTGTAGAGAAGACTCCGCGCTAGATACAAATTGACTGGAAAAATTAAAAAAAAAGATTTTTTTCGAAACTCAGTAATCGATGCAAGTTTTAGCTCTTTGAGTGAAAGATTTAAGAAGATATAGGCTTTCAAAATAATTTAAAAGAAATAGTACACAGGACTCAAATTCCATCGTTGAAGTTTACGTAGCTAGCACTTATGATAATGATGCAAGTACGGTAGCCGGAGATTGTCATATGTATTATGCAGAAATAATATGGACATTTGAGAACAAAGGAAAATCACTTTTGCAGAAACAGCTATCAAGTGACATGTGGCTAATTATCAGTTGTAAGAACGTTCGCACCAGTTGTTTCTGCGTGGTAAGCAAAAGCATAAGCACAAGATTGACAGCATACAGAAAGAATCACAGTTGTGAAACGACACTAGTAAGACTCATACAGAGGACTGGAAACATGCTATCGACAGAAAAGAATTAGTGACCATTCTATCTACAGACATGAGTAAGGCTTTTGACTCTCTATGTCACAATCTAGTCATCAAGAAGCTCAAAGCATATGGGTTCGCTAATCAATCATTGGATCTAATTCGATCGTTTCTGAATGACAGATACAATCGCGTAAAACTAGGCACTATTAGAAGTGAATGGTCTAAAATGTCACGTGGTTGTCCTCAGGGATCGTCATTTAGTCCTTAATTATGGAACTTATTATAGAATGACATGACCATATTGGTTAAAGACACAAACCTTTTCATGCATGCTGACGACCACCAAGGAAAGTTAGCCATGTCATGGTACAGGGAAAACTTTCTACTTGCCAACACAGAGAAGTTTTAAAGTCTTACTATCAATCTAAGATACATCGACCCAGATAAACAGACTGAGGCCTTACAGAATGAAGATCAGATCATTACCAACACTTCGCAAATCAAATAACTGGGGGTTGAAATAGATGACAAGCTTAATTTCACCAGCCATATCAGTAACATTTGCATAAAAGCCAGTCAAAAAGTAGGTGTCTTATTGAGACTGCGAAATCTGATACCATGCAAAGCAAAACTGATAATCTACAAATCATCCATCCTGCCTCACTTAACATATTGCCATCTGGTATGGCATAACTGTAGATCTTGTGACAGCAGAAAAATAGAGCGGATTCAAGAACGCGCGCTTAGAGCAGTATTTAACTCCCATTCAGAATCATACGAAAACCTTCTGGTTCGCGCAGAGCTACCTTCACTACTAAATCGTAGACTACAAGATATCGCTATATTAATGTACAAAGTAAAACATGGCCTTGCACCGAGTATTGTTAACGAACTATTTAAGCAGAAAAGCACCAGTTATTCACTAAGAAACAGTGATTTGATATTCCGACTTTTAACACTATTAACTATGGAAAGCACTCTCTTAGATATCAAGGACCCCATATATGGTCGAAACTAGATAATAAATTGAAAGGCTCCTCGAATATTGAATCTTTCAAAAAGAACATTGGGAAAAAAGACCTAACCTCAACAATAGTAGCTGCTGTAATCTTTGTCATTCTTAAAAACTACTTTTTATATACCAATTGTTTTATTCTATATTTTACACATGCTACATATTTTAATTGTACATACATTATTATTATTGCTTCTTAGTTTGTAAATAATTTTAAATTTTTGTGTCCCCAATTAGTTGGGAAAACTAAATACATTGACACATTAATAAAGCTTTTACTTTACTTTTTTTTTTCTTGTGCTTACGCTTATCCTTGCGCTTGCGCTGCATCAAGTGAAAACGAAATACCGCAAACATGCAAACACAAGCACAAGGATATTTGCCACACGTGGTTATGATTGGCCAATGAAAACACTGGATCCAGATTACCTCCAACCAACTTTGGCGGGTTCGGATGATGATGGTGCTTGTGCTTGCGTCGAATTTCGTTTTCACTTGGATCATCCCAAAATTTTTGTAGGTATCATTTATTACATCCCTATTGTTTACGATCGGCTCGCGTCGCTAGTGAAAACCAAGCTTAAGAGTCAAGCTTACCGAACGAGAAGATAAGAGGTGCTTCGATTCTTCTGTTACAAATTGCAGCAACCTGCAATGTTAGTCCAATCCCGACCATGTTAAGCTGCGAGCGAAACTGCTATTGGGGATGAAATTATAAGAGAGCCAGCTAAAATGAACAGGGCCGAGTATAATAAAACATTGTGATTATGTAAATTATAAAGCAAATAGTCAAAGTAGATTGACATTTGTATGAACCTTTGGTGACATCCATATTTAAATAAATTCTGAAACATTTCGCGCGCAAACGAGTGAATCAGCAGTGATCCGGAAATTGCTGATTTGTTCGTACCTGGTGACATCTGTATTCTGGCTGATGCAGATTTTTAACTTATATTTTCAGGTCTTTCAAGGAAATGTGGATTTGGAAACGGTTATACAGCATTCACTAAATATTTCGACTCAAGCAAGATATGTTCGACTTTATCTTGTCACACATTGCACGTGGCCTTCAAATATCTTTTTAAGTGAAGTTCTGTTTCCCAGTAGGCAGCTGTCTTTTTATTGACTTAACAGCTGTGGAAGGACCCTGACTCTATTGTTCGCACTTGTTTTTGACAAAATAATCGAGAAAGCTTCGCCATTCAACACTTCTATTAGTTCTTCAAAGCAGGAAGATACTAGCAACGTCAAAACTGACATGAGAACTATAACCTTCTTCCAAGGAAATGATGTAAAATTAAACCTTGTCAGAGATGCTACTTGACCTTGTTGAACCTCTCTACAAAACACTTCCAAAAGAAGTAGCTTCAAGTTATTAAAAGGTGGCTGTGGACTCAGTTTGCGTTGTACACGTTGTTGTTGTTGTTGTTGTTGTTCTTGTACAGTTGTTGTTTCCGTGTTTGTCTGTTTTCAACTTAATTCAAAGTAACTCGGGAATTGCATAATCCCCTTTGAGTTTCATTTTTGTCTTTCCCGCAAGCCTAGTCATATAAATAGATCTGTACCTGCTAATCGACCGATTATTAAAACACTTCAACACTTTCTTTTAGTTTGGTTTCCTTGCATATTAAGGAGGCTCGAAAGTGTTTTTTCATGGCTATGTTGTTTGTGAAACGATAGAAGATTACAAAGAAGGATGTTTAATGGTGTGGGCAAACTATATGTCTCCTTGCAACTCTATTGTTGGGCTATACTTTAAGGGTACTTGTGACGTCATATCAGTTACCATGGCAACGCACAAGGTCCACAAAAGCGTCCTCTAAATTTCAGTCTTCGCAAATTATCTGAGAAACTAATTCGGTGACCTACCATTTTTATTTCTTTGTTGGAAAGTTCCCTAAATTCTTAAACTTTTCAGACAGTATGGAAAAAATTTGTCTAGTAGAATTAAATATATTTAAAGAAAACGCGTTTTATGGCTTACAGAAAATTCCACTAGATAATTTTCCCTGAAACTTTTATATCTGAAGTGCCATCGTGAATGGTGCGTGCATGCAAAAAATCAAGATAGGTCACCGAGCAAACTTTCGAGCTAAAAACAAATGTTTTCCGCAGATTTTATTTCCGGTTCGCGCGATTTTACGCAGCATTAACTTCCGGTGTGCTGATTTTAATACTGATTCAGCTGACGCGTGCATCTTAGTTATGGCGTGTGTAGATTGCGCGCGCGCGTGCAGCTAAAAAACCCTTTCGAGCCTCCTTAAATGAGAAAAGAAAAGTTGAAATTCTTGTGCTGACTATGTTTCTCTTCGACGGAAAAAATCGGAGGACAAATATCGACTCGGGCGGGGGTTATTGCGTGATACCTGTCCGGAGATTTATACCACGTGACGTAAAATAGCCAATAAAATCAATCAAAAATTAATGGGTGGGTTATAATCTCGGATATCCCCCAGTTTTAGCTAGGGGATATTCGGTCACGTCACGCGTTTAGACCAATCGCGCGCGAGCGAAAAGATTTGATGGAAAACGAAGCTATTTTGCTCCCTTTTCCAAAAAAATTTGCGTCCCCACTTATCGCTTTCGTATCGTTTTCGCTCGTCCACACTACGAGCCGTATCCGTTTGAAAACGCTTCTATACCCTCAGTGCGCATGCTCAATGAACTCGACGCAAGCGCATTTTAATATATCGGTCAGCGAAATTGGCGCCATTTTGGGTACTCGCGTTCGAGTGGTCTGGCGCCCGGTCGTGTCTATTTTGATGACGTCACCGTTTTCAGATAGCATCGTTTTCTCCGTCCACACTAGAAAACAACGTTTTCAAAAAGCATCGTTTTCAAATCGCTCCACTCTGGAGAGCGTTTTCGAATGGCTCCGATGTCGGTGATCGTTTTCGGCGTTGTAGTGTGGACGATAGCCGTATCCGGAGCAGAACAGTTCCGTTTTCATTTGAAAACGGATTAGTGTGGACGGGCCTAAATATTACAAGAATCTATATCAACTTGAACCTCTGAATAATATTGAATTGAGAAACCACTCCGAAAATTTCGCAATCATTCCGAAATTAGGAACCATTCCAATCTTTCGTAATATTTTTACAAGTGGCGGGAAGATGACTTACAATCCAATAGGCCACGTCCGATATATCGATATTCTAACATGGTACCGAGGCTTTCAGGTCAAACTATAGCATGCTTCACAAGAAGTCACGCAAGATTAGTTTAGGGACCTTACGCAAAACACGACGACAACGGCAACGAGAACGTCACCAAACGAAAGATTTGAAGAGCCAAAAAAAACAGAAAAGATTGTACAGACATAGTGCCGTATGGTTATTAACACTGAAAAGTAATAACGTCAACCCACATCCGTGACGTCCTACATCTTACAAGTTACCCAGTATTTTACACAACATTTTCTAGAAGCTGTGGAAGTTTCACAGAATTTCCGACAAGTTGTAGAGAATTTTGTATATCATTCCATTGTTTAAAAAACTCATGTCATAGTCATATGACCTAAATACAATAAGAATCTAGAAAAGTACATCATCCTAGAATAAACTTTATAAAAGGGAAAATCCCTGCATGTTACTCTTCCCAGTAGACCGCGACACCCACGATTTTTTTGCCTCCTTCGCATTAACATTTTTGATGCCGCGAGTTTGCTTCAAACCAATCACGTGGTACATTGAAATACACCACGTGTGGACATTTTTTCTGAGTGGCGTAATGACTTTTTTCCTACTACATGATGTTCATTCATGACATGTTTATCTTCATGAGGAAAGCTTACCGGGCGTTTTACTGCGTAAAAAACCGCTGAGAATTTGTCCTGATCATATTTTATCTTCAGGTGATAAACATAAACAATGGCCATGCTTAGGAACTTTTTATTGTGGATCGCGGAAAAAAACGGCAAAAACTGCAAAAAAAAGTACCCGCAATAATTTCGTGTCACACGGTATGCTCGAGAATATAATTTTTCAAAGAAAATTCGTCAAGAGGTTCTCAAATTATTGGTACATTTTCATAGGTGGATCACTTTCTTAACAAAAACACGAGTAACAAGGTTGCATGGTAATCAAATCCTTCTTCCTCGCAATCGGCTAAAGCTTTCCTCATGGACTTTTCACGCACGTTTTCAAATATAATGAAACTACAGTGAGGTGACATTCCATCTACAAATCGCTTCGTTTTCTTTGGATATTCTTCAATTATCACTATTAAACAGTTTGTACTGTATTTCTGACCCTCAGTCTTAGCTCTATATAATGCTCCGAGGTTAAACTTTCGTATCTCAAAATTTCAGATAAAAAGGCCTAGGGAGCAAATTCTTGTTATGTATAGTAAGTGGTTTGAATTAACCCAGGTGTATCAGTAGATCGCGCTTGTGTGATCGCGTGGGTGAGGACAGTCACCAACAACGTACAGTTCTTTTCATAAGTAACTTCACCCAGACGATCAGGAGGTATACTTTTGTTATGTCATGTTGCTAGGTCGATAACCAACCCTTTTTCTCAGATCTTGCTTTTTCAGTCTAAATTCTGCACCGGTAAATACAAGATGGTGTTTCCATGTTTTCTTAGGAAACAATGCACTTTTAATGTCTCGAAAAACCGCTGAAATGAACGCCTCTGAGCTGGTTTCCGCTCGTACTTCTAGCGCCAGTCTTTCTAAACCTCAAAACTGCGCTATTTTTTTTTTCAGAGGTCGTAAAAGGCCAATTTCTATTTGGTAAACAAACTAAAAGAAAGTGTTGAAGTGTTTTAATAATCGGTCGATTAGCAGGTACAGATTTGTTTATATGACTAGGCGTGCAGGAAAGACAAAAATGAAACTCAAAGGGGATTATGCAATTCCCGAGTTACTTTGAATTAAGTTGAAAACAGACAAACACGGAAACAACAACTATACAAGAACAACAACAACAACAACAACGTGTACAACGCAAACTGAGTCCACAGCCACCTTTTAATAACTTGAAGCTACTTCTTTTGGAAGTGTTTTGTAGAGAGGTTCAACAAGGTCAAGTAGCATCTCTGGCAAGGTTTAATTTTACATCATTTCCTTGGAAGAAGGTTATAGTTCTCAAGTCAGTTTTGACGTTGCTAGTATCTTCCTGCTTTGAAGAACTAATAGAAGTGTTGAATGGCGAAGCTTTCTCGATTATTATGTCAAAAACAAGTGCGAACAATAGAGTCAGGGTCCTTCCACAGCTGTTAAGTCAATAAAAAGACAGCTGCCTACTGGGAAACAGAACTTCACTTAAAAAGATATTTGAAGGCCACGTGCAATGTGTAACAAGATAAAGTCGAACATATCTTGCTTGAGTCGAAATATTTAGTGAATGCTGTATAACCGTTTCCAAATCCACATTTCCTTGAAAGACCTGAAAATATAAGTTAAAAATCTGCATCAGCCAGAATACAGATGTCACCAGGTACGAAAAAATCAGCAATTTCCGGATCACTGCTAATTCACTCGTTTGCGAGCGAAATGTTGCAGACTTAATTTAAATAAGGATGTCACCAAAGGTTCATACAAATGTCAATCTACTTTGACTATTTGCTTTATAATTTACATAATCACGATGTTTTATAATACTCGGCCCGGTTCATTTTAGCTGGCTCTCTTATAATTTCATCCGCAATAGCAGTTTCGCTCGCAGCCTAACATGGTCGGGATTGGACTAACATTGCAGGTTGCTGCAATTTGTAACAGAAGAATCGAAGCGCCTCTTATCTTCTCGTTCGGTAAGCTCAACTCTAAAGCTTGGTTTTCAGTAGCGACGCAAGCACAATCGTAAACAATAGGGATGTAATAAATGATACTAACAAAAATTTTGGGATGGTCCAAGTGAAAACGAAATTCGACGCAAGCACAAGCACCATCATCATCCGAACCTGCCAAAGTTGGTGGGAGGTAATCTGGATAAAGGCCCGTTTACACAGGCGATTTTTGTCGCAGCAAAGTTGCATCAAGTTTCAAACATGTTCGAAACCCCTGCGATATCGCGGCGACAAATCGCACTGAAAATCGCACCTGGTTTACACGTGCGATTTTGAAGCTGCAACTTTAGCGCGACAAAAATTGCATCGTGTTGCCGCGACAAAAATCGCCTGTGTAAACGGGCCTTAGGAGAGTGCTTTCCATAGTTAATAGTGTTAAAAGTCGGAATATCAAAATCACTGTTTCTTAGTGAATAACTGGTGCTTTTCTGCTTAAATAGTTCGTTAACAATACTCGGTGCAAGGCCATGTTTTACTTTGTACATTAATATAGCGATGTCTTGTAGTCTACGATTTAGTAGTGAAGGTAGCTGTGCGCGAACCAGAAGGTTTTCGTATCGGACTCTGAATGGGAGTTAAATACTGCTCTAAGTGCGCGTTCTTGAATCCGCTCTATTTTGCTGCTGTCAGAAGATCTACAGTTATGCCATACCAGATGGCAATATGTTAAGTGAGGCAGGATGGATGATTTGCAGATTATCAGTTTTGCTTTGCATGGTATCAGATTTCGTAGCCTCAATAAGACACCAACTTTTTGACTGGCTTTTATGCAAATGTTACTGATATGGCTGGTGAAATTAAGCTTGTCATCTTTTTCAACCCCCAGTAATTTGATTTGCGAAGTGCTGGTAATGATCTGATCTTCAATCTGTAGGGCCTCAGTCTGTTCATCTGGGTCGATGTTTCTTGGATTGATAGTAAGACTTTGAAACTTCTCTGTGTTGGCAAGTAGAAAGTTTTCCCTGTACCATGACATGGCTAACTTTCCTTGATATTGTACTTTGGAAGATGCGATGTTGTAATCCGACCCTGTTACATATATAGCTGGTGATCGTTAGCATACATGAAAAGGTTTGTGTCTTTAACCAACATGGTCATGTCATTCTAAAATAAGTTCCATAATAATGGACCAAATGAGGATCCCTGAGGACAACCACGTGACATTTTAGACTATTCACTTTTAATAGTGCCTAGTTTTACGCGATTGTATCTGTCATTCAGAAACGATCGAATTAGATCCAATGATTGATTAGTGAACCCATATGCTTTGAGCTTCTTGATGACTAGATTGTGACATAGAGAGTCAAAAGCCTTACTCATGTCTGTAGATAGAATGGTCACTAATTCTTTTCTGTCGATAGCATGTTTCCAGTCCTCTGTATAAGTCTTACTAGTGTCGTTTCACAACTGTGATTTTTTCTGTATGCTGTCAATCTTGTGCTTATGCTTTTGCTTACCACGCAGAAACAACTGGTGCGAACGTTCTTACAACTCAGTGATAATTAGCCACATGTCACTTGATAGCTGTTTCTGCAAAAGTGATTTTCTTTTGTTCTCACATGTCCATATTGTTTCTGCATAATGCATATGACAATCTCCGGTTACAGTAGTTGCATCATTATCATAAGTGCTAGCTACATAAACTTCAACGATGGAATTTGAGTCCTTTGTACCATTTGTTTTAAATTATTTTGAAAGCCTATATCTTCTTAAATCTTTCACTCAAAGAGCTAAAACTTGCATCGTTTACTGAGTTTCGAAAGAATTTTTTTTTTAATTTTTCCAGTCAATTTGTATCTAGCGCGGAGTCTTCTCTACCCTTAGTGATAGGCCTAAATCAGAGACAAGATGTCAACAATGACGTCAGCAACGATCACACTATATGGAAACGTCTTCCAGACCGTACCTCTATTCTTGGTTTTCCTGTAATAATATCTGCCAGAACAAGAAACAAAATCTTCTGGTTTTGCTTTCCTGGTAAGGTTTCTCAATTCAGAAATCTCTTGGGAAATGACGTCATTAAAGCTTTGGCATCTGACGTCATCATTACAGGCCTGAAGACAGTCAAAGGGGAATGACGTCTTCGTTATCTTAAAGATGTGTCGCTTAAGCATCATGCCGGAGATGGAATATTCATCTTTACACTGCTGACAAACCACTCTTCTTAAACTCTGGCACAGTATGAGCAATGTAGCGGTGTGAAAAAGTTGTGTAAAAACCATGTCCTTTACCAATGGCGTCTACAATAGATTTCCTTAAACTGAAATATCAATAGTGGAAAACAAAAAAGAGAAATAATTAAAGAACATCATGGTAGCTGATTAATCTTCCGTCCTGTAGTTGAGATAACTTGTAAAGTAGCGTGGGCTAGTGGTTTAGGGCGCTTGATTTGTAATCTGGAGGTCGCTTGTGCAAATCTTTCATCAGCATTTATTCTCGGTAGTCCCGCGCGAGTTCAACTCCTCGACAGCATTATGTAAATAGCCAGCTGGTCAGTCTCCCACCAGTTGGATTCTAAAAATGTTTATTTTCAATATACAATATTTGGTTACTTATTTACGCTGACCCTAATTAATTAGCACAGTGGTGCTAAAATATCTGTCACATGACTCGAAATAATTAATATCACACTTAAAAAGTAATTAAAGACCACAACGGTTTAAATTCGCGAAGTGCCCAATTTGTCCTCTGTATGTTGATTGCGAGTTGTGACTAAACAGGAACTGTTTGTTTTTTTAAATCTATAATGCAGAAATAATTGCTTTGTTTAAGTCCAATCACTACATCACTGGGACTCTCTAGTTGTGTTTATTACCTTTATCCAAACAAATACGCTTGACTACTGAATAAGAAATTAATTCAGTTTTTTTTGCTGAAATTTTCGTGGGAAGTTGTATTCTCCCTGATCTAGATATGTAAGACAATTTCAACTTAGGGTGTGAGCTTTTTTCTTTTTTGAATCACAAACGTCTAATATAAGTACAGCTCCACTCGAACAAAATAATAAGGACTTTAGGGACCGTACGAGACCACACTTAAGTCAAAGATGATTTTCAAGGGGGGCTCGTGGTCAACTGAGACACATCCGTCTATAAACGTTAACGTTAGTAATGAAAAGAGGCAAAAAAGATTTTAGATAATTTCCTGTAATCCAGTCTATCATACTCAAACAAACCACAATTTCTTGCTGCTTCATTTTCCAAACGTCACTAAGTTACTCTATCAGCAAGTACTTCGCTAAGAATGACGCCTCTTTCCTTGTAAGGAATAACATTCGCCCCGTTCTTTAACATAACAATTTTTGATGGCAGAAGAGGTTTCCAACTTTCTTTGATTAAACCTGCCTCCTAATTATTGGGAAATTACTTTTGAGATTTTGGCTGATCCTCTCTGTGCAAACATAACTTAAAAGATATTGTTTTCGGTGTTCAGAACTGGCTGTCTAGACATGTCATCTGTGATTTCATCACAGCGAATCATGTCCAGTTCTAGCAACGGCCGTAACGGACATCGCACAAATGAAAAAAGGAAAAACAATAATCTAAACTGTTAGAAAAGCGTTCTATCAATTTATATTTAAAAACTCATCCACGTTGCGAAAAAAAAAATCCTCCTTCCTGCATGCCGATTCCAATTTTTTGTCGTTTTTGTTTCCTCAGTTGTCGCGTAGTCCCGTGAATTAGCCAAGTAATTTGTTCTAGAAATCCAAAGTCAGATTTCCATTCTTGTAATGGCAAAAACAACTTTTGTCAATTAACTATGGACCCTTTGTATCAATGACGCCTCAATTTGGATAACGATACTTGATACATCCTTAGCCTCGTACTCATTCTTGACAAATGAATTTTCACATGAATGCGAGGCATAGGATGTACAAGTATTGTTATTGAAATTTAGGCAATATTAAGGCAAAGTGTCTATGCTAATGCTGTGATCAACGTCAGCAAAAAGAAAAGTTAACAAAGCAAAAGAAAGCCAAAAGCAAACAAAAAACAAAGCAGAAAGAAACAAGCAGGCGTTGATACTGTTTCTTTCCCTGTTTATAACTTAGTAATTGATGTAGGATTATTTCAGACCGAGCCCGCAATTAAGTTCATATCATATACTGACAGCTCATGCCAATATTCATTGAATTCTCGTTTTCATTGTTTAAATAATTTATTCCCCGCTGAAAAAGCGCTTGGAGCAAATTCTGTTATTTTCCAGGCTTTTTAATTATTAATTACGTGCAAAAAGTTGAAGATGACTTGCAGTATGCCTTCTGTGTTTTCATATCACACATTCTCTTTATTCTAAGATCGGTACCGTATCTTGAATACGGTAATTAAAAAAATGCGTGAATGACTTGAGATTGGCGTTTTTCAAGTGTGTTCCAATTTTTGTATAACTTTTTGTTTACAACGCTCGGAGATCATGATCGTTATTTGAGAACTGATCAAGATCGATTTTGTCAATAAAAAGCTGCTGGTCAGCCAATTTGAAGATGCATGTCTCAGAAAAACAAGAAAAGTTACCTACAATACTGACTTGGCCCCCTAAACTGAGTGGCTATGTTTAGTGCCAAAGATTTCAGTGATCACCAACGGAATAGAAAATGTTGTGGCGAAGAAGTTGTCGGAGAAAAAAACAACTGTTGAATCACCGAGCTGCCAACCTTTCAACTTTAAATTAGAAAGAGGAAATTTTGAAATAAAAATGGGAATTCATATGCTTTGGGAGGTTGTCATCGTAATTCCAAAATTTCAGAAACGTTTTCCAGAGAGTGGTAAATCGATTGAAAAGGCTGTCTCCTTTACATTTTTACTTTATTGTATTGTGAAGCACCATTTCACCAGCTTTCATTCGCCGGGTTAAGTAAAATGGCCATTTGGTACGCACTTACCAACTGAATCATTTTCTGATTGCTTCCTTTAGTAACGAAAGTGACGATAGGAATAATTATTCTATAAAGTTACTGTGGATTTGTTTGCTTTTCGATGACATGTAAGTTCTTAAGTCACTTGAGACTCGCTTAACGGTTGTGTTTACGTTGAATTCGATCATCCTACCAAGAGAGATTACCGATAGGTTACGTTCCTGCTAAGCTGCAATGCAGAAATGTTAAGCTGCAAATGTTGAAATACAGCTAGTGCTCTCCTATTTTATTTTTGTAGAAGATTCTATTTATGAAAACGTTCGTGCGAGAATTTATTCAATGTAGAACCTTTCTTCGTGTTTTATACCGAGTCCGTACTGCTCGGTCCCCGTTTTACACCCGAGTCCGTGTTTTATACCCAGTCCGTAATGCTTAGTCGGCGTTTTATACCTGAGTCCGTGTTTTATACCCAGTCCGTAGTCCGTAGTCCGTAGTCCGTAGTCCGTAGTCCGTAGTCCGTAGTCCGTAGTCCGTAGTCCGTAGTCCGTAGTCCGTAGTCCGTAGTCCGTAGTCCGTAGTCCGTAGTCCGTAGTCCGTAGTCCGCAGTCCCTGTTTTATACTGACCCAGTCTGAAAAACCACGTTTGCTAGCTGATTACAAAATGTTGATTTTCGCAATAGACAGAGGTTGAATGTCAGATAGTGAAATCATAAGGTACATATTAAAGCGAGGGTGTCGGGCGAACTTGTCATCGTTGATTACTGGTAGTTTATTTGTTTATTCATTTGGGAGAACTTGAAAAAGCTGTGAAAACACTCGCCTACGGCTCGTTTTCCCACAGCATTTCTCCTTCTTCCAAATTTCCACCCGTATTTCTGTAACTCAGTAGAAACATGGTGCATGTTTTCTATAAATTCCTTAAGTATTAATTCCCTGTAAACATGGCTCGCCTGGATTAGCTTTGCTACCCGCGGGCATGTAGTAATTGTACTATTACCTTGAAACGCAATAAAATGAATGTATAGGTATGTAAGCAATAGCTTATGTAATATATCAAACACAGGAAACAGTGTTTCATCTGGATATCCAAACACCAAGCAGATAATTGAAAATACGACGCGCAGCGGAGTATTTTTGATGAAATTCGAGGTGTTTGGATAGCCGACGAAACACTGTCTCGAATGTTGGAAATATCTTCCCAATCGAAACAAAAACTAAGGAGTAAACGGAGAAATAAAATCGTCAAAATCTATGCTAACTAAGACCGGGTATCCACAAACTTCCTTCACGGTTGTTGTAACTCGATGAATTATTAATGAGTTTGAGAAAATGTATTCGTATATACTTCTGTGTAAGTGTCTCACAGCAAACGTTTAATTTGATGTGCAATAGACGTGCGAAAAATTGTCACAAAAATAGCGCAAAAAAATTTAGCTACTACAGTAATAGGCATTTTTAATTCCAAATAGAAATACGAAAAATTAGCCGTTCTGGTTCACGTTCGCTGGACAACGCAGAATTTGGTCAGTTCACGTTATTAGGGAACTTAAGCACTGTCCGACGGCGACGCCACGGACGACGCCTACTCTCGAATTTCGCAAGTAATAATAAACCCGTTCAGAGCGCAAATCTGTCTAAAAACCTGCTCAAACTAACTATGCAATGCCAGCGATCATTTCACCAAGGAAATCCAAAATCTTTGCCGTCGTGGTCTAGATTCTCCAAGATGCGCAAAACTTGGTCATTTCACGTTGTAGTTTGGCATAGAACGGCAACGAAATGTACAAAGATTTATAACGCACGTGCACAGCTTTGGTGACGTTCTCGTTGCCGCTGCCGTTGCCGTCGTGCTTTGCGTAATTATTAGGGACCTTACGCATCTACGACGGCGACGGCGAGGACGACGCCTAGTAAAAAATGTGTTTCTATTTTACTTTGAAATTTCGCATTTATTGAGATCTATTCAGTGTGTTTGTTGGTATTAAAACATGCCTCAGCTGAATATGCTACGAATGCATTCAGTTTCAAAGAGAAATACGAAAATTTAGCCTTTGTGGTTCACGTTCTCCAAACAACGCAGAATCTGGTCATTTCACGTTGTTGTTTGCAGCGGACGGCAAAGAAATGTACCGAGAGTTATAACGCACGTGCACAGCTATTGTTCTGCTCATTAAACCTTTTGTTTGGTGACGTTCTCGTTGCCGTTGCCGTCGTGTTTTTCGTAAGGTCCCTAATAGGGAGCTTAAGCAACGACGACGACGACACCGGAAACGACGCCAAGTAAAAATTGAATTTATATTTATCAACGAAATTTGCGATTGTCTAGGACTGTTAGGTTCCCAATGGCGCTAAAATCGTACTTAAGCTAAATATGCAACGACGGCGTTCAATTCCAAATGGAAATACGAAAAATTAGCCATCGTCGTCCACGTTCTGTAGACGACACAGGATTTGGTCATTTCACGTTCTAGGGCGCTTACCATTCGACGAAAATTTCCGAAATTTTCGAAACGGGGACAAATGGTACGTAAATTTCCAGCGAAAAGTTCCAGAAAATCCGGAAATTGTTGAATTTCCGAAAAGGGAACCATTCAACCGAAAATTCCGGAAATTTTCTTTAATAGTTTTTATTTAAAGCTAGTTCTTTGGGCCACGATCACGGCGAGTTGGACATCTCACGCAAGGATGATGGGGACGCGTATTCGAAAATGGACTAATATTTTAGTTTGGAATCTTGCCACTTGTCTGTCGGTACTATAAATACGTCAAGGTGGTGTATTTGTCTGTTTTGCATAGGTTGGCTACGAAATGTACAGAGATTTATAATGTGTGCAGAACCATTGTACGACTCATTAAACCCTTTGTCCTCCGAAGTTTTCGTTGTGGTAGTCCCATTTCCGAAAAGCAAACCATTCAACCGAAAATTCCGGAAATTCCGGGATGAAAAGCAAATGGAATGGAAACTTCCAGGAAAAAAATTTCGAAAATTTGGGTATACCTCAGGAGGTTGTCCTCTTTTCCGGAAAATTATGTAAATTCGTAATTTTTTTTTCAGCGCTAGTTCTTTGGCAGCGATCACCGCGAGTCGGACATCCCAGACTAAGATGAAGGCGACGCTTATTCGAAAATGGAGTGAAATACTTGTTACAGCTAAATACTTGTTACAGATAAATTCGTCAAGAAAGCGTTTAATTCTAGTCAAAAAATCCCACGTGGTGTACTTGTTTGTTCTGCGAAGGTTGGCTAAGAAATGTACGAAGATTTACAACGCGTGCAGAGCTATTGTACCACTAATTACACCCTTTGTTTTGCGACATTTTCGCTGCTGTTTTGGTTCGTAAATGGTCCCTGCCGTGTTATGGTTTAAAAGTCACAATGTCCGCATATCAGTGCTCTGTTTGCCTGTGTATTTGCAATGATATTGAGTTATTTTTCCAGCATGCCTGTTGTAGTACGGCAAATACAAGTACAGCCACTGGTAAGTAGCTAAGAAATGCAACTTCAAATATGAATGAATTGAGCAGTTATGAAAACGTGCACACTTCCTCGCACAGCCTTTTTCAGCGATTAAACAAGTCTTGATTTTATCCGAGCTTTTCTTGTCCTCACTCAAACAAATCGCCTAATTCATAGATCCCGTCATTCAGCAAGCCTCTACTTCCGTGCCTGGGTTGCAGAAATGGGAAGACAGGACCGTTCGCCTGCTGATCGAAAATTACGTTCATTTTAAACACCTTTTCAAGAAGGGGAAAACTACAAAGAAAGATGTTTTCCAAAATATTGCTGATCCCTTTAACGAAACCTCGACGGTGAAAGTGAGCGGCGATCAGTGCTTGAGGAAATGGCTGAAATTAGAAGCAAAGTTTAAAGAGATTGAAGACAACAATAACCTGACGGGCCGAGCCAAAAAGTCGTGGAAGTTTTATGAAGACTTGGAGGAGGCTATAGGAGACAGCCCAAAGGTAAACCCAGCGTGTACTTACGACGTCGCAGACGGGACGCCGCCTTCATCATTAAACGTACGTAATTCCGAATCAGACGAAGACAGTGATACAGAAGATGATGAGACTGGCAGCACCGCAAAGCGAGTAAAGACACTAAAGAGCAGAGCGAAGAAAAGAAAGAGTCATTCTTCTGCCGCAGAGATGCTTTCCTTTTTGCACTCTTACACAGAGAAGAAGGAAAGAGTGGAAGAGGAAAAACTTAATTTGCTCAGGGAAATGAAACAGGAAAAGAAAGAGTTTCTAAGCCAGTTCTTAGATGTGCTGAAAAATAAGTGACTTTAAATCTGTTGCTATAGTTGTTCCGGAGTTTCATTGACAGAAAATGTTGAATGTTTCAGTTGCGTTTTCATTAACAGAATCAAGCAAGCATTTGAAAGATGACATTGATTTGACCAGCCATCATCGTTTTTTTTTTTAATCATTTGTTGCTCAGATTAATAATTTCGTAATTTAACACTGACTACTTGTGAACTGTTATTGTTCCATATGTGAAAGTCCGGAAGATAACAATAAATGACCTCATTTGTTGTCATAATTATAATGTAACACAAGTATATTGACTGGATTGAGAGAACTTCAAGGACAGACAATGTTCACTAGGTGTGTTCTCTTCTGCTCTGCTCTCTCATCAGAGCAATGCGGTTCATCTACAGGATAATCATCGTTATCCTCATCATCCATACAGCATTCGTAATAATCGTCATTCAGTAAACAAACGTTATGTAAAACACAAGCAGATATTACAAGGTGAACCGATAATGTAAGATCCAAATGATCCAAGAAAAGAAGTTTTCTCCATCGTCCCTTTAAAAGTCCGATTGCTCTCTCTACTTTCTGCCGAAGAGAAGACAGCACTGTGTTAAACCTCCTCTGCTGGGGCGCTAGGTGGCCATTAGGGAGTTTTAGCAATGAAGACGACGACGGCGGGGACGAAGGCTTGCAAAAAAAGCATTTATATTTTACCTTTGAATGTCGCAGCTGTTTAAATCTGTTCAGTAGGTCTGTCGGTCTAAAAACTTGCTCAGGCTAAACAAGCACCGACAGCGTTTAATTCGAAAAGAAGATACGAAAAATTAGCCATTGCGGTTCGCGTTCTCCAAAATACGTAGCACTTGGTCATTTCACGTTGTTAATTTGTAGAGGACGGCAAAGAAATGTACCAAGATCAAAAACGCACGTGCACAGCTATTGTTCTGCTCATTAAACCTTTTGTTTGGCGAAGCTCTCGTTGCCGTCGCCGTCGTGGTCTGCTAAAACTCCCTATTGTCCCTGTAAGGAGTAATTAGCCATCTGAAAGAGAACAACATGAGGCACTCGTCATTGTACTTAAAATGGATTGTCATCCATACTCATGTTCAATTCCAAAAAGTTCCTCTTGTTTCTGTTATTAATCTTGATTAAATACTGGATATATGAGGGAGAGCAATTAAAGATCTATTGGTGAAGTTCATGTCAATGAATTAATGTACCTCGATAAAGGGTATCCTCCATCTCCTAAAAGGTGAGTGTCGCCAGGAAACTTGTTTGCGGCCGTTCGCCAAAGCACGGAGTTATGGAGGACTCGCGAATCAGGAACTGATCCAGGCCAACCAGCCAAAACGTCAGTAAAGAGCATTTTGTCATCACACACAAGCTAACGAAGCAATAGCCCTTTTCACGGTTAGCTTTCCTCATTTGCATTACAATAAAATCTAGCATGTATGCGAGGCAATTTCGGGCTATTTCGCACTTTTAGCCCGAAATTGCCTCGCATTCACGTTGATTACATTGTAATGCAAATGAGAAAAATTAACCGTGAAAAGGGCTATTGCAGAAACGCACGTGATTAGTATATTACGCAACGCATTTTATACCTCATTTTGTATATTTTAAATTGATTTATACAATAATTAATGGTGTAGCAGAACTGGTCTTAGTTTTATTTAGTTTTTTTTTTCGCTACGCCGTCTACCTGCACGTTGAATGAGTGGAATTTTTTTCTGTTCACATAAGCTTCTGGCTCGTGTTCTGGGGCGCGGATCTGAATGTGGGTGCCATCAATCAGCCCAGTGATACCAGGGAATCCCCCTTCGTCTTCAAAAACACTTCTTATTTCTTGCTTTTGATTTGCTGTAAAATGGATATTTCAATGTAAAAATAGAAAACCCCCAACACGTATATTTTGTAATTTTAAAGCCATTACTCACCGTCTGGCCATTTGATATAATGTCCTGAAGATCAACGGCTGCCTGTGAAAGTCGAATTAGAACTCGGTTAACACTACTCATGGTAATGTTGAACCTGTCGGCGACTGCCCGTGCAGGCTCTTGATTCCCCATGCTCCACAGGAAGGCCAATACTTGCTTCGCCGGCGGAATGGCAGGCCTTCCTGAAGTGTTAGCGAGGGGTATCCTTCCCGTCCTCACAGCTTCCTGTGCGAATAGCTCACACGTTTCTCTTGTCATACGAAAATGGCTCTTGAATTCATCCGGCAAATAGGACGGCACGGTAATTTCCATAAAGTTGTAAATTCTATTTAATTTGCGCCGCGTGTAGCATCGGCCAACGGCACTCAAAACAATTATGTCGTCGTCGTCAACCATCAACTCGTCAATAATAAACTCTAAATCACTGAATATTTCTAAGGTGAACAAAATTTCCGGAGGGTCAAACATTTTCAATTTTTGAGGGCAAAACTGCGAATGGAACGGGCTTATCGTTTTCCACTCCGGTGCAGTCAACCAGAAAATTCTGTACCATTCGCCAATGGAAATTTCCGGAAATTCACACCGGAACTTTTGGTCGAATGGTAAGCGCCCTACTAGTTTTGCAGAGGACGACAAAGAAATGTACAAAGATCTATAACGCACGAGCACAGCTATTGTGTTGCTCATTAAACCTTTTGTTTAGTGACGTTCTCGTTGCCGTCGTCGTCGTGGTTTGCTTAAGCTCCCTAATGTCGCTAATAAAATAGGGAAGTTGCGAAACCACGACGGCGACGGCAAGGACAACGTCGACAAAAATTGAATTTATAGCTTATCTTCGAATCTCACGATACTCTAAAATCACTTACTTTGTTTATCACCGTCAAAACTGTCACAAAACTAAATCCGGAACACAGCGATAAATTTGAAAAAAAAATAATAACTTGGCCGTCGTGGTCCACGTTCTCCAGACGACGCAAGATTTGGTCATTTCACGTCGTTGTTTTGCAGAGGACGACAAAGAAATGTACAAAGAATTGTAACGCACGTGCACAGCTATTATTAGTTCTTTTGTTTAGTGACGCTGCCGTTGCCATTGCCGTCGTGGTTTCGTAAACTCCCAAATATTTTTCGTGACCTTTTATACAATTGCAAAATAATATACTATATATGGTGAAACAAAACGTCTCTGGTTTGCTTGCGGTTAGTTCCACTCTTGTTTGCTTGCGGTAAGTTCGATCCCGGTTTGCTTACGGTTAGCTTTCATTTTGTGGTTTGGGTGACACACTATTACATAAACTTATACTAGTAGTTTTTAAAGTTAAAAAAAAAACTGAATATGGCAGCGGGCGATCCGATCGTGTATTGGATCAGTGAGTGCTTTTGAGTCGTAGTACCCAGGTTCGACTCCCGGTGTCCGCACAGCAAAATTTTCTTTCTTCTTCTTTCTTAGCCATTACACACACACAGACACACACACACACACAAAAAAAAAAACTAATTGTCTTCTTTATGTGAATTAGAAAAAAAAGTGTGTATGGTGGATGAAATGTGACAGAGGGAAGAAGGGCCCTCCGGTCTATCCCTTCAAGTGACTACAAATATCAAGACTGCGACGACATGACGACATTCAGCACTAAATGATAGTTCTTTCTCCTCACAAGTAGGTAGTACAGGCTCTAGAAATAGTCTCGATGATTTGTTCTTCACCGATTTTGGACGGTTATATGCTTGCCTGTGTACAGCCATGCCAGTACTATTTGCCGAAATCCGCAAAGATCTACAAATTTGTTGTCTTAGTCTAATCGCACTAGTCAAGCCACTTATTTTATTTCTGGACCAAGATTCCCATCTAGCCTTTTTCTTTTAGTTTTCCGATGGTCTGGAAAATCAAAAATGCCCAGCTGACAAATCAAAGACAGTGGCCGTTAGGATATGAATACGTTACTGTCACGTGACATAATTTATCATGTCTTGTTGTCTAAAGTAACCTCTTTGGATGTGCTATATATTCTCTATTCGTTTTATGACATTCTGCAGCGTAGGGCATACGAGAAAAGCGCTGTCTACTTGAGGCTAAAAAAAATGTTTGTTTATGTTTGGTTTAGTCAGTGCCACAGTACCGCAGGTTACATTTTCTATTTGGTGTTCGGTTAAAGCGATACACATAGAAAGAACTGCAGTTTTTTACTTCAATTCGGATGGGCCATTTGTGACAATTTGAGTGCCAGTGGAAGTAGACCCTCCTTGTTACTATGTCTTCAGCCATTGTAGGATGTGTACCATCTAACCAGCCGGGTGCGTCAGTACCACAACTATGACGAGGGGGGCAAGACGTTGGCATTTTAGTTCCTGCTGCTCCCTGGAAACGAAACCAGCCAGGACCAAGTGAATTGTCACAAAGATGGTCGTGTCCCCTGTAAGTTGTCTTTCTGTTACCATCTTCTAGAGGTTCGTAATCTTCACATTCTGATGGACAAACAGTAAGAGGAGGTCAGTGGAGCAGTGAAGATAATAATTGTCAAAATCATTAATAATTCAACAAATTTAAGAAAAGGAAATTGTGTACCGGCATAATTTATCTAACCCTAACTGGCGGTACCAAAAAACAAATGAAACAATAACGCTATCCACAAGACATATACATTACTTCTGGCAGGATACTACAAAGCATTAGCAAATCCTAAATTATATTTTACTAATAGCCAAGTACTAAATTTTCTGCAGAAGCCGTTGGGGAGATATTTCAGTTAAATATTCAAAGCTTTCTATTGTTAGTCTGCAAACAGGCTCTCCTTATGGGTTATTCCGAGAATTGCTTTCGAACGGCGCGCGGGCGAGCGAGACAGGGAGAGCCTGCAATGGTCCTTGTACGATTTGAGTTCTGCCTCCTTTCCGCTTGACTGATCTGTCAAGTTATCAAATTGAAATGAACCAATCACAACGAAAGCGGAAATGATCTTGTTGGTCGATCAAGACGGTTGTCAAAAATGAAACTTTTGATACACGTGCGCTTGTTTTAGTTGTTATGAACTCGAATCCAGAAACTCTGAAGAAAACATTTCGACGAAAAGCTGGAAGAAAACCGCTCGATTTATAAAAGTGTTCCCTGCCAATAAATTATATTTTCAAATCCCACTGTTGAAATTGTGCCATGCTTTCAGCTCGCGTCATCTACTATTACATAACAACCGAGTTTCATGTATGGATATAAACGTTAAAAAACGTTTTAGACCAATTTAGCCCTTCTTTTAGCCGAAATTTTGATATTTGCGTACTAAAAATAATTGACCTCAAGCAGGAGTGATGGGCTCCTGCCTCAAGTTAACACCTCCATATTCTGAATGGGGAGAGTCGCGTTTTGCGTAATGAAACTCGGTCGTTGTGTAATAGAAGATGACGGCGGTAACTTTGTCACGTTTCACAAGTTGATCGTTCGCATTGTAAAAAATATAACTCCTCTGACAACAACAGCTTGAGCCGCCTATGTTCCAGTGCGATAGGATCGTCCAAATTTGTCTACTTTTAGCGCTTCCATCTTCCTGAAGTCGCATGACACCAAGCTTCGTTTGAAAAATAAACACGCGCGAAAAACCATTCACGCTTCACGGTTGAACGCACATGGTAGTATTTGACATGTGTCAAGTCTACTTAGCCAATCAGCAATTTACGTTCAGAATCTGAACGTGAATACTCAAACCGTACAAGGACCATTGCAGGCTCTCCCTGTCTCGCCCGCCCCCTAGCTTTTGACCGCGCGCCATTCGAAAGCAAATCTCGGAATAACCCATACGGAGAGCCTGTTTGCAGGCTATTCTATTGTCCCTTGCATTGAAAAACAAACAAACAAAAAAATTTACTCTGAGGGATAGACGAAAATTATTATTTAACTTATCGCTGATTAGGTCCATTACAACGAGAGGATCCGGTATTTCTGTTTTGTCACGGTGGTCCTTGCAAAAATTAATACGTCTAAAATTACTCCGAGGGGCTTAAGGTGGCTCAAAAACAGTTTTCAGCACTTAAATTTGGATGGGTCCTTATAACCACTCTTTATCACTTGATCCTACAATCATGGTATCAAAACACTGCCCAATCATTGGTGAACACGGTGTTATCATTTTCGTGACACAATAGGTTACTATAGTAACAGTATGACCTCCTAAAAACACCCTTAATGGCAGCTTTAGGGGCTTATAATCCTAAAGCGGCACGGTGAATTTTTTCTATTATTAACTTTTGATAAGCACGATAAGACGCATTCTCGTCCCCAGAGCCCACGATCCTTCTGGCCGGTGGTTGGGATCGAGAGCTCTGGCCGGACACGATTTTCTGAGCATGCGCAGAGTATTCGTTTCGCATTCTCAACCAATCAGATTTGCTAGATTTGACGGGAAGTCCGTGAATCACGGACTTCCGGTTTTGGACCAAACCAGAGCTCTCGATCCCAACCACAGGCCAGAAGGATCGTAGGCTCTGGGAACGAGAATGGATAAGACGCAAGTTTTGGCAAAGTTTAAAAAAATTCTGTACATGGGGTTCAGAGCCATCTTAAATTTTCGAAAATTTAAGATGGCTCTGAACACCATGTACAAAAAAGATAGTCGAAAGTACGATCCGTGGCGGATCATTTTTTACTAGCTTCATATTCTTTGGAAACTTTGTCTAACACTTTCTTGAGTGTTTGATATATCGTTTGAACCCAAATTTAAACTATGAAGAAAACGAAGAAATAAAAGAAGAGAAAAAAAATCTCAGTTAATGTCCCAAACACAGTCAGGATGACGATTTTCATTGTTGAAACTTTGTAAATTATAAAGAGGAATGAGAGATCAACCATTCGTTGGCCTGCTGTGTATTCTTATGTTTTTACTTAACTGTTTTTTACTCAATTTTATGTACTTTTGCATTCAAGGTGCCTAAAACTAATCATGCGATCTGTGTTTAATGTCTCGTTTTCCAAGCAAGAAACAGTAATCTTCATGTTCCCTCATATTAGAGACCGATTGCACAGATTTAATTAAACAAAACGCGAATGCTAGTAGAAAATTTGAATTCTAGTGGAAAAAATGAATATACGCGCCAGTTTTGACTTTCTCCAGACTCATGTAATGAAGAGAAAATGTAATAGATCAGAGAATACGATTTACTCACACATGAAACTTATTACGTTACCTGATGACGTATGCCAACATGCTTTTCCGTCTCCAGTGTAAGGAACGTTACATGAACAACTGTAAGATCCTACAGTGTTTTTACATGAAGCTGAAATGTGGCAGTCGTGTACATCGCTGATGCACTCATCGATATCTGTTGGCATTGAATAAGAACTCAAACATATCAGAAGGACCCGTGACAGGAGTACGCTATCGTGACCTTGATTTGATAGTGTTAACTAGAGACGTTGACAGAAAGATAGAGATTTTCCGTTAAACTTCTCTCATGGTGCAAAAATATTCATAAACTCAATGCAAGCCATTTTAGTTAATTACCTTTCTAGCAAATGAATTAAAAGTGAGTTTTTAGCCTAATTAGGGGCATTATCTCACACAACGAATTATTTCATGTAGCTAAGTGACACGATCCCTTCCAGCGCTCTCAGTTAGGAAAATTTTTCTGTTATACGGGATATTTCTTCATGGGTTCTAAAGTGAAGAAAAACGTGATTTTAACACTTCTCGTGGATGCATGCTCTAAACTAGGGAAGACTACCAATTTCATTTTCCAAAAACGTGCAAGACTTGAATACGCAATCTTGCTTCTAATAGGTCTAAGGCGTCACTTCGGTGAATAACTGTTAAATATATTGTAGGCCCCACAAAAAACAAAAGTCAACGACATCAAACATCAGCAACAGAAAAAAAATATATACAATAACAACAACAATAAAAAAAAAAAAACAATCGCTAACAGTATTATAGAGTTTTTTGTTACCCATGAGATAGGACTTGCTAAGCCGGATTTCAATTATCGTTATTATAAACTCTCTGATGGGGTGCTTTTACCTTCTTCGCCTTGCTCTCCCCGGGACCCAGGAGTACACGAACATCGATAACCAAGGGCGGATCTAAAGATAGGGTGCAGGGGGTGCGCACCCTACCCCGCCCTCCCCCCCTCCCTGAGCGGTGCAACCCCTACTAACAACAACAACAACAACAACTAGCTTTATTTGCATGACCATAAATATATACAGTGTTGCAAAAGCTTTTATAAACGAAGACTAAAACAGTAACAATTATCGCGATCCTAAGAAAAATCCTGGATCCGCCCCTGGATAACCTTTATCTGTAAACCGGCTTGACAAATAAAAAAATAAAATTAAGAACAACAACAAAACAGTCACTAACAGTATTATAAAGTTTTTTGTTACCCATGCATGAGATAGAAACTGCTGAAGATTTTAATTATCTTTAATATTTACTAACTCTCCGATGCGCTTACCTTCCTCGCAGTGCTCCCCCCGGAACCCAAGAGGACACAAACATCGATATCCCTTGCCTGTAAAACCGGATTGACAAATACCATTGTTCTCGCACTGTGGTCTGTTCTTTCCACAAGCATTCTTCAACAGGAAAACAAAGAGAAAGGGAGTAATTATTACTGTCATCATAAGTTTTTAATGCAAGATCATGCAGTATTCTGGCGTGGGGTGGGTTAGAGGGGGTGTGGGATGGGGTCAGTAGCTTATTTTAGAATAAAGTTTTATTGGGCGCGGTTTTGTCTCCCAAAACACAGTAAGGCAAACAAACAATTTCCTTCGATTTCTTTAACATGTTTAATTTATGTTCTTATTCGATGTTTCTAGCTATGCTTTCTTTTAGACAAAAACCTGAACTTTTAAAATTGTGCCTCAGTGCTCGATATTTTCTGACAGTTGCTCTTAATGTTTGCCGCATCTTCAAACTAACAGAGGACTGCAAACAATTCACCATGTCACCGTTAGTTACAAAGCGATGAAATTCTATTAGGTAACCTGTGCCGGCATTATTCGTTTAACACTCGTGCTTTAAATCATGTTTTTGCTCCTCACCTTTGCGCCACGATAATAGTACACCGGGTCACTCTTCAAGTGTCCGTCGTGCTCCAAGTGTGTGGAGTTGTTTAGTTCACATTGATGTGTTCCGCTGTCAAGATCTTTATCTTTAATGTTAAGACTGACACAGTTGTCATCCCTATAGCAAAGAAGCTCACAATCATCCAAGTCCTTGACACGCATGGTTCTAATCCTGTGTTTCATTAAACGTCTTTCCGCGAAGAAGTAGTAAGCAGGGAAGTACAGCTCGCGATTTCGATCTGAAATAAATTATTAAGTGGTTGAAACAAGAACTGCTAAGGCTAAAGTAGGTTGACTCAATAGATGTATATAAAAAAAGAAAGAACGGTTAATTCAATGAATGACTGAAGGAAGGAAGGAAGGAAGGAAGGAAGGAAGGAAGGAAGGAAGGAAGGAAGGAAGGAAAGAAGGAAGGAAGGAAGGAAGGAAGGAAGGAAGGAAGGAAGGAAGGAAGGAAGGAAGGAAGAAATGCATCTATAGACAAATGAAACAATTAAACAAAAACTATTCTATAGACAAATGAAACAATTGAACAAAAACTATTTCGCTGACTCCGTAGGATCAAAAAAAGATAAATTCGATACCCTGTTTAAGACAAAAATCCCGAAAAACATACCCTGGCTGGCCGCACGTCCCCATTAAGCCTTTATATGGGAGAACCCCCACCCCCCCCGGGAGGATGGCAAGGTATCGACTGGAGTAAAACTAAAATTTCTCTTTTTTAGTGAAATTCTGCGACGTTAATGATAAGAGAAGAGAACAACCGCCTGCAAACATGGACGTCATGTTTGGAGAGAGATTCAATTTACAGAGGGTCTTAAAGTTTTTCTTAGTCTTAGTTCGTTGTAAACTCTAACTTCACTAACGCCTCAGAAGCAATCAGCCAGTTTTTCTACGAGATCTCGACAGACTCATCTTTCCTTTACTCAAAAAAATAAGAAACAAAGGTCAAACAAACTGTACAAACAGGAACGTTTTCCATAATTTCATGAAGTATAAGCTACTAAAAAAATAGATCGTATATATGTAAAACGATGGGTTTTCATACAAAAGTTTACGAAAGTTTATAGTAAGCTAATGGTCGTTCGTCGGTTGGTTCTTTTCGTGATTCGTTCGTTTTACAAGTATAAATTGTTAATTCGAAATCAAACAAAGTGGATGAATTGCAAATGAAGAGTCATCAAGTCTTGTCACTGAACAGGTATATTTTCATTACTTTGTGCCTTTTATGGTTATCTTGCATTGCGCTGTTTTTATTCAATAGAGGATAGTTTGTCACATAGCCTTTTTTTTATTCAAAAAATTGAGACCTTTCAACTTGCCGCTATAAATTGTTATTCCAAGTTTTGAACTGACCAGCGGTCCAGCGGCAAATATGTTTGAAAATGGTTTGATGAGTTTTTCGTGAGATATCAACATCAAGCATGGCGCTTTACTCGATAATTTTCAATGATTAATTTTAAACCATTTCCCGATTTTAAACGCTTATTAACAGTATACGATGCATGAAAATCGCAAACTCTTGAAGCATTATTTTTGTAAACTTCATCTTCTTTGCGCGTTGTACTGATAAGCTATTATAAGTCTACAACAGGAAACTGAACAGCACAGAAATATTCTAAAATACTCAAAATACTCATGGTTACAATGCATGAATGTCTTTTCACCTTTTAAATCTCAAAGGCAGCTCAAGATAGTTAGTGGTCTGGCAACGATTTGCGGCCAAGGCAACTAACAGCTAACACGGGCTAATAAAGAAGGCGTGTTGTGACACTGCAGTTGCAACATACCTATCAATATAAAACCATCTGCAAAAACGATAGTCTCCTTAGCTTCCACCATTTTTGGGATTAAATTATGCATGATAATAGCGTTCGAATGGTGCGGTATTTCGGTTCGTATCCGGTAAGGAATAATTTTAAAACCTAGAATCGATTCCTTTTATTACATTAGCTAAAAGCGCCATTTTAATTTTAAAACTCAGAACAGGCAGAATCTCTTTGAGGCAGCCCCTTGACACGACAAAATTTCGCAAAATGTAAAGTGATCTACGATGCGTTTTTCAAACTCACCCTCCGCAGTTGCTTGATAAAGCATCATCGAAATCCATGACGTAAAAAGGAAGAGCCCAGAAAACCGCATGCTTAGACTGCATTGACTGTTTCCATTTCTATAAGTAGAATGAAGAAGGAGCTGAACCAGCTCCGGTGATGAGTGTTCTGCTGCAGAAGTAGCCAACGACGGTTAAATGCAGATAGACCATAGTGACAATAGCTAGAGCATGGTGCCAGAAGTACGTCAGTTAAAGATTGGCATGCTCATGACAGTTTTCCCTACTCTCTTTTTATCTGCAAATAAGCGTCTAAACTGTTTACGTGTGTTTTGAAAGCGGAAGCAAGGAAAATGTTTTCTTTATCTCTTTCTATGTCTTTTTTTCAATATGTGCTCGGAGAAAAAAATCCTTTCTATCTGGCGCACGGTTGATCGATTCCTTAAAAAAAACATCTACAATTATAACTGCTCTATGCCGCCATATGATCGTCGATTTTCATGCCCTTCTCTACTCTCTGTGACATTGCCAAAGCAACCGCAAGTTAACATTCCATGGAGGTAATTATTTTTCCCAAGTATAATATTTTTGGCGACATTCTCTCAGACTTCTTATGAAGACTTTCAAATATATAATTGATATTTGGTCATGTGTCGACCCAAGAAAGGATGTCATCCTTCATCATGTGATTTACACCTAACTAAAACATCTTATGCAGATTGTCTTATACGAACGAAAACCCTAAGAAAGGACTGAATTTAAAAGGAATGCCTTTAAGCGTTGAGGACAATGTAATACCATAGTCTCCCAAGGCTGACGGATGCCAATGGAATATCAATGACAAAAACGCATTGACAACAAATACAGTAAAACCATTTTTATTCGACTGTAATGACTTAAAATGTTAAAATGAATGATAAACTGCATGGATCGCGAACCCGGGATCGCGAATGGCGCCTGACGGAAGATTTTTAAGATGTAATAGCGCTGTACAAGGTGAGCTTTTCTCATTTGCATAACAATGAAATTCAACGTGGATATGAAGCAATTTCGGCCGACTAAAACTACAAAATAGCCCGAAATTGCCTTACATACCTGCTAGATTTTATTGTAATGCAAATGAGGGGATTAACATTGAAAAGGGTTATTGAAGTTTAAGTTAAGAGGCTTTTTTCTGCATTGTAGCTCAATAATTAAGGATTTTAATTTTACAGCACTTGAGCAACAATTAACATTATGATATTCACTAAATAAGACATAAATTACTTACAAGACGTTGCATAAAATTACAGAGTTATTTGCCATATGGTATATTACCTAGGTGCATCATTTACAATACATTTCAATTTTACTTGCAATCAATTGTGTTATATTCCTTACTAACAATACGTAATATTTCTTGCCGACACGAACCTTTTGCATTGAATCATTTTAATTTAATTTTCCTTTCCTGCCGTATTAAAGAGTTTAACTCCTTAGTCCTCATCCCCGTTTTTTTTAACGTTGTTCAGATCGAGCTGATATTAATCGACTGCAACCGAGGCAATTCCCCATCCGTAATTTAATTTCAAGAACATTTTCAAGCAATGACAACTCTTTAAGGGTACAGTACACTTAAAATTAGTAGTTATGTTGAGGTAAATAATATGGAACGACACCCTAATTTAAACTCCAGAGCTTTGATAACAAAGTTAGTTATTGCACTTGAACGCAAGCTGAGATCCTATCATAGTATGATGTAAAATTACTCCTTTTCCATGCAAGCTAAGACCCTTCTATCACATTATGACGTAGACATGTTCCTTTTCCGCATTGACCCACGGGAAACCAGTCTCATTACCAGTCTCAATAACTGTTAACAGGAGTGACACGTTACATTTCCTTTGTTGAAAATAACCTCAAGACGACCACCAACAAAAAAAGACACATTGCTGTTGCGCTGAAAGTAAAGATAAAAATAGTATTATTTAGCTGTGTTCTGACAATAGCTGGATTAATCAGGAAAAGCAACAGAAACAACAACAACAACAACACATCTACTTAATCCCAGAGCAGAAAAAGTGATAATATATTCTTACTGCATGAGAAATAAACAAATCGCAAAGTTTAAATCAAATCTAGTATATGCCCCAAGTGAAATAATAATTCAAATCGTTATTGAGCACTCGACCATCCTAAACTGACCTAGCTTCTAACCTATTTATGATGCTGTTGTTTTTTGACCTGAATCCAAACGAAAATCTTTCTTTTTTTTCCCACGGATTTGGCAGATAATATGAGATTAAACTCAACTATGGACCTTTGTCAGAGGTTCTGGATGGACGAATTATACTGAGAGCTAAGAATTGGAATTGAATTGAGGTGAAATGATTGTTGAACTTGAAAGATTTGTAGTTTCTCTGGATAGATATTTAAAAGGGGCGGCATATTAAGCTGACAACCGAAACTGAAGCACGCCATAGAAGATTTCTTTCTTTAAGATTCAAGTTCAAATGTTGAAAAATAGCCGGTTTAAATGTTTTTGTTTATAGTGGACAATACGCTTATAGCTTGTTCTTCAGCATGCCACTTAAATTGAAAGAAATGAATACTTCAAAGATAGAATAATAGGTTTAAAAATCCAAGCTGGAGTTGACTTAGGTTCTACCGAGAAGCAACTCCAACTTCGTAGTCGGAGCTGAAATTGCATGAACTCGCCATTTTTTTTTCCGCAATCTCAAGTCTAGCGCCCTAGCTAACCACTCATCCATGCTCTGCCCTTTTTTATCAATCGCACTCTTACTTGCACAAACGAATCCATCGCCGGTCGGTATCCATCTTTGCAGGTGCAGCCATATGAACCCACCGTGTTAACACAGTCAGCGTTTTCATGGCATTGGGCCGATCCAGAAGCACATTCTTCTTCATCTGATAAGTAATAAAAACACAGAGGAAAATTCTACAATCTTAAAACCTAGTGTACAGAATAAACACAGGGTCAGATATTGCAAAACTATGGCTTTCCTTGTGTCGAGTTAGGTTCGTCAGGCGTTGTGAACAAACTGTTCAGTCGCCTTTTTTCTTGTAGAGGATTGTGGCAGGGCTTGCTACTGTGCCAAATTGACCGTATCGCTTTAGGCACTATTGCGTACTAATTTCCTGCATTATACAGTTATTTATTTAGTTATTTTTTTAATTTCAAATAACGACTACTAAAGGAACATTTTCAAGTGCTTATGAAGTAATAAAATAATTGCTGCTTATTTTGAAAGCTTTTTCAAAGTAAAGAAGAATGGCGCTTTCCTTTAATTTGTAGAAGAGCTCTTTTTCGTTTCAGAGATATTCACGTTGTTGTTTCATACAAATGAGGAAAGTGATGACGCCTTAATAGTTCTGATTCTCAATCAAGAACATTTCCAGAAATATTGGAGCAGTGCTCTTCAAACTTGGCACCATAAATGTATATCATAAAGCAAACAGAATGACAACTACTATGTTGTTGCCATGGCAACAGACCAGTCTCTTTCTGTAAAAAAACCAAATACTCCAATTTGGAAGCTTTGAACGGTGGACAGAGGGCCTTACTCGGAACACAAATGGGTCTCATATTGTCCAAACTTTCCCCGTTCCATTGTTGAGAGTGGATGATCCTTGTTTAAGATAAGATCCGGGAATTTTAGTCTATGTTAAGGATGGTGCCTACTGAATACAAAGGTTTTACGCCAGGTTAGGAGTGCGCGGAGAAAGAAGATCTTTGCACAAATCCACAAAGAAAAATGGGTGTAGCCACGCATTTTGTCGAGATAATTAGCCTTGAATCTCAACAAAAATTTACTGAAAAAGAATTAGAGGATATTTCTTCACCCTACAGAAAAGCAAACACATTTATCAGTATACAAAGATCTCATAACTACATGGTAAATGGTAACATAAAAACCACTTTTGGTATATTTTTAACAAAAGAATCACTGCAACAACTCTTTTAGCGTCTTTGACAGCAAACAATGGTGCAAGGCTGATACTGCGTAAAAAGCTTAACTGAGCAACGACATGACAGATCGAGTCCAAACTGAAAGCCAACAATTG
This sequence comes from Platygyra sinensis, assembly GCA_019787425.1. Taxonomy (NCBI): domain Eukaryota; kingdom Metazoa; phylum Cnidaria; class Anthozoa; order Scleractinia; family Merulinidae; genus Platygyra; species Platygyra sinensis. The sequence goes on along the minus strand of JAHPZR010022674.1, from coordinate 34,209 downwards.
CAACCGTGGACAGCTGTTTGACAGCCTTCCTCTGGCTCAACTAAAATACGCTGTAATACCTTTTGCTCACAACCAGAAACTAATCAGGTGTTGAATAGGCTTGCCACTTTCTCTTTATAACATAAAATGTAGGGGTAACTACATGTTTTTTACAGTTTTTTATAATTTTTAGAAAACTTTAACGGTGCCTCTTCCATTTTGTCCTGTCAACCTCGTTCCTAGGGTCTCTCATCTTTAGGGTGGGGTAAGAGACCCTGGGAACGAGGTTGTTTTCCTGTCACCTCCCCAGTAAGTAAAACATTTGCGTATCTTACCGTGGTTTTGCAAACAGCAATTATTGTTTACTTCAAAAGCACTTTAACCTTTTAATATTTTTACCGTGTTGTAACATATTTAATTGACAAAAAGCAGCGTACCAGCGCAATTAAACCCATCACCGCCGTATCCAAGACTGCAAGCACACGTAAATGAGCCCACAGTATTTTGGCAGAGTGCATTGGCATGGCAACCACCATTGGCAGAACTGCATTCGTCTATATCTAGAAGAAAATAGAAAAAAAACGATATTTGTTGGAAATCAAACTACCGCTGACAACAACTCGTCAGCATAGAAACGAGAAAAAAGTTAAGAAAAAACAACAACTGTCGCTCGGAATACAATCTGAATAGGGCAAAATAAAACTGGCAAAGCATTAAGAAAACCGCTGTTCTAATTTTATTCTTTTAGTGACAAAACGGCTTAGTTTATTATCAGATTCCTGGCCGGGTAAAGAAAAAAAGAACTGAGCTAAGGTGGGGGCCCGGTTTCTGCCCGGTTGATATGGCTGTGCGCATGCGGAAGGTACTGGCCAGACGGTTGGTTGGTGTTCGAGTATGTCACTTGCTTTTATTGTTGTTTTATTTACTTGCCCAGGCGGCTTTTTTTCCTTCAGTCATTTCTTCTTTTGTCACCAAAAATAAGGGGAGGGGGGAGTGGGGGAGGGGGGAGGGGCGGCCGGCCCCACCCCTAGATCCGCCACTGACAATACATCGATATGTAAAAACATAACAACAAAAACCACAACAACAACAATAACAGGAACAATAACCTGCTCAGCATCAACAAGAAGAATAGCAACAAAAACCACAAAAACAACAATAACAGGAACAATAACCTGCTCAGCATCAACAGGAAGAATAGCAACAGTGGCACGAAATGAAAAAAGTGCCATTGCGGTTAATTCAGCCGTTAACATTACACGGAATAAAGAACCATCTTTCGGGTTCGATCATGAGATTTCTTCTTTTTAGTTTTTGTTTTTCTTTTTTACTTTCGGCTACCAGCTTTTTTTACTAAAAGCAACCTACCATAGCAATTAAAGCCATTTCCACTGTACCCGGCCTTGCAAGAGCAGATAAATGAGCCCACGGTGTTTTGGCAGTCTGCGTTTGCATTGCAACCACCATGCGCATCGCTACACTCGTCTATGTCTAAAAAAAGAGTACAAATCAATGGGCGCTAAAAGAATGTATAAAACAATAAATAAATAGATGAAGACCAGGAAACCACTAGCAGCTGCGACAAAAATAACAAACAACAAGTAAACTTAAGAACAAATCTATTAATTGTGAATAAATACTACTAAAGGTCGCTCATAGGGACGGTCACAAATCAGGAACCGCGAAAGACAATAGGCTATTGTTTCGAGAACAATAGAGTCTATTGTTTTCCAAATCCAAGATGGCGTCTTGAAAAATCGGACCAATCAGGAAGTGAATTAAGAACTCAAGATGGCGGTGGCGACTCCCTGAAACCTGGAAACTAGGTCCCAGGTTTCCATAGGAGTTTGTTTTGGGGTGAGAAAATTGCCCTTTGGACTCGAAGGCCTGGGATCGATCTCTCAGACTCGTCCGATATGTCAATTGAGAATCAATCTATACACATGTAAATCAAATGTAAAACAATTGTATTTATTAAAACTCCTAATTCTTTACAAGAGGGACCTGTGTCCAATTTGCAAACAACGTGTGTGCACTACTAATTGAAATACATCAGGTGGAAATGCAAATCTAAACTCATTGATCTCAACTGTTTCCTTGAGAAAAGCATCATTCAAAAGAATCTTAACAAACAAAAGACATTTTAAGCCACCATTGAAGAATTAACATATTAAGTCAGAGATGAAACGTGAAATGAATTAAAACCGAGCGCACGCTTAGAAGCTAAACATCTAAGTCATTTCAAACAAACGTTCGCGCTTGAAGTAAAGATCAAACAAACATTGCAAATCGCATCGCTCCTGATTCAACAGCCGCACAAATTGTCGTTCGGTCTAAGCGGTTCTCTAACAGTGGCAAGAATAATTCACTTACATCAACCATAGTCCTTTCAAGTTCCTCCAAAGCGATGCTCAGCTCTTGATCACTTAGTTTCATAATCGCCAAGACAAGAATGCGAAAAAGCGTGTCCAACTTCGTCACAAGTAAAATGATTTTGCTCAAGTCTGAAAGACTTGTATATAAAAACGTGTATCCAATGAGAAGATGGGGGATAGGGGGTATGCGATATCACATGGTTAAGAACCATTGTGAAGACGGGGGATAGGGGGGTATACCTATGTCATGAAATAGTTATAAACAAAACAAAGAGTCTGATGCATAATGTATGACGTTTATTGAATAATAACAGCATGAAAACCAAAGAGAGAATTGATTACAACTTTAAGTCTTGACCGTCGGTGCTCCACAAAGTGTATCGCTGGGAACTAGACTCGTTTCTAGTTTTTCAGACTCTTGGTCTCAGGCCACAAAACGCACAATATTCTGACCTATTTTTCTTTGTTTTTGGTCACGAAGTCTTTGCCTGTTTAGTTCCTTATTCTTGGCATAATAAGATCTCCAATATTATTTTGTTGATCCGTTCCCTGTTGTTTTTACAGTATTGTCTTTGGTAATTTCTGATGTGTTCCTTGTTTTGTTGACAATAGGCTCTCTGGCTGCTGGCGAGCCTTTCCCTGTTGTTTTCATACCACCTTTTACGACGTGATCATTTGAGAATCTCGGCGTTCTCGGTACGATATCGTTTTTGCCGGACCAGGATTTGCTCTCTGTTCTTTGCATAATAGTTTTTATTGTAGGCTTTCCTACAAACAACTATCTTGTCATTCCCCGACCGTTGATTGAAGCAATTCATCTTGTGTGGCGTCTTACAAATAATGATTAAAACTCTAGAATCACAAACTCTTATAAGAGTCACATGGCCAATTCAGTGTATCACACTAAGGCTTAAACCTCCCCTTCCGCTACTTCTTCGTCGTCGTCATCATCAGGGAGCAATTTCTTTTTCATTAGTCTGTTCAACAGGAATTTTCGTTTTGCCACTGGCGACTCGGCCGCCTCGTCAAAATCTATGTCATCTTCCTCAGTAAAGCGTCGAAGAGTCTTCATGACTTTACGGTGTATTGCATTGTGTTTGATATGGTGAGCTCATTTTAGACGATCTAAATAAGTCCTTCGAAGCCTTCTTCTACTTACAGGTAATAGGGCATTGAAAGCGGCATTTTCTGCATAGTGTTGGGATTTTCCCCTATCCAGGAACTGTTGGACTTCTTTCAGGTAGGTTTCTTTGATATCTTCCCCGACTTTTTGACGTAACGGGTGCCATGGATCTGGTTCATTGTCGTCGTCCGCTTCAACAACAACAACAACAACAACAACAATCTTTATTATTCTTCTTCCTCTTCGGAGCTGCTAGTCTCCCCCTCTTCAGGGTCCTCTTCTTCCTGTTCCTCCTCTACCTCTTCGTCTTCTTCTTGTTCTTCGTCTTCTATGTTTTCATAATTGTTTTTTTTCCACGGGTCCAAAAATATCTGTTGAAGGAGTACGCAGGGTTCTCGTCGTCCTTCACCCAAGGCAACGTGCTTCAAATGAGCCGAAACGATTAAAGTGATATTTAATATATCATTTTTGCTTAGTGATCAAACACCCTCTTTCTTGATTCGTCGATGCCAGCGCGGGTATCCTTCGTGCGTCAAGAGGTGACTAAATACGCGTTTCCTGTCGTCACTGGTAGGATGTAAATCTAGGACCGTGCACCCAAACGGTCGTTCGGTCACTTTTTGATACACGTCCATCATGCCTTCCCAACATGTGGGAAAAGCTTGAAGAGCTGAGCATCGCTTTGGAGGAATTTGAAAATTTATAACACGAGGAGTGTACTTTAGGTCTTTT
>JAHPZR010022674.1:12500-25000 GCA_019787425.1 Platygyra sinensis | reverse complement strand
CAACGCTTTCTCAGGTAGAGATCGGCACGCTGGAATGCTCCAGGAGGTGGCAGCACCACTTGAGACTTCTGCGTCAATAGGTGATTTGGCGTTAATACATCGGGTGTCTCTTTACAAGTGGTTTCGTCGGTAGTAAGCGGTCGACTATTGACTATACACTCGGCTTCTATCATAAGGGTCCGAAGTGACTCGTCGTCCAGTTGTCTTCCGTGATCGTACAGGAGAGCACTAAGCACACTTCTTACGGTACGGATTTGCCTTTCCCAGGCGCCGCCCATATGACTCGCATAGGGGACGTTCATCTTAAATACAATCCAATCGCAAGAAGTCCTTGCCATCTCTTTCTTTAGTGTGTCCTGGTTCATCTCTGAAAGTGCTGCCTTTAGCTCGTTACTGGCGCCGACGAAGTTTGTTCCTTGATCTGACCTCAGCTGTCTCACAGGGCCACGGCGTCCAATAAAACGGCGGTAGGCACTTAAGAAGGAGTCCGTTGTAAGTGATGCTGCCGTCTCAAGATGCACTGCACGCGACGACATGCATGTGAACAGAACTCCGTATCGCTTGAGTTCTCGACGACCTTCCTTTATGTAAAATGGCCCAAAATAGTCGACGGCACTGTAAGTAAATGGTGGATTTTCTTCAAGACGATCTGCGGGCAGGTCGGCCATCTTCTGGGCCTGGGGAGCTCCTCGATATCTTCGACACTTGACACATTTGGAGATGTGATGCCCTACTGCTGAGTTTCCACTAATGATCCAAACACCCGATGATCGGATGCTTGCATGCGTGATACCACGGCCTTGGTGATGACTCTTCGCGTGGTGATGACGTATCACCAGGTCTGTAACGTGCCCCCTCTTTGGAAGTATCAGTGGGTGTTTTTCTTGGAAAGGCAGATCGGCGTGTCGTATTCGGCCACCGACACGGAGGATACCATCCTGGTCCTTAAAGGGATCTAGACGTCGGATTGGACTTGCTTTCTTCATAGGTCCCTTCTTGAGGCTGAATTTCTCTCTTCCTTGGTTTGATCTGATGCCTTCAAGGTACGCAAGCTCTTGTTGAAAGGCTTCTTTCTGGGTTGCCTTGATTATTTCGATTTCTGGTAGGCGTAGCTCTTCAATGCTGACTGGTTCAAGGTTTGCTGCACCTTTCTGTCCCTGCGGTGTCTTGCTCACGGTGCTCCCTTGTTCTCCTTTACCTTTCTTAAATCTTCTTTGTAAGCGAAGGCAGAGTGCAACAGCTCTCTTGGCCTGATGCCAATCGGAGAAGCTCTGTAGACGGTCCAGAAGACTTGTAAAGGAGTTCGTCCTGAGAGCAAAGGAAGTAATCTTCTTGACTTCTGGATCATTTTCCGAGATTGTTGCTACTTCGTCAATTGTTTGATCGTCACAGGGTTTCCATAGGAAGTCTGGCCCACTCCACCACCTGGGACTGTTAACCAATTCTTCAGCACTTAGGCCTCGAGAAGCCTCATCTGCAGGGTTTTCCTTTGTGTCCACTCTTCTCCACTGATTCGGTTCAGAGTACTCACGAATGGACTGAACTCGATTTGCAACAAAGGTGTGGAATCGTCTTGAATCGTTGGATACATATCCTCGGACAACCTCGCTGTCCGTCCAGAAGACTTCCGGGATGTCGCCAAACTTTAACTCTTTCTTGAGAAAGGAGCTGATCTTCACGGATAACAGGGCGGCAGTGAGCTCTAGTCTTGGGACAGTGATTGGTTTGGAGGGCGTTACTCTGGATTTAGCCATTGCCAATGTACAGTGTATCTTGCCTTGAAGGTCAGTCATTTTTAAGTAGGAGCATTGACCGTATCCAGATGTACTCGCATCTGAGAAGTTGTGTAACTCGACTGACTTAACCTCTCCAAAATCGACGGGCTTGTAGCAGCGCGGTATCTTCAGTCTTGCAAGAGTTCCAAGGTCTTCTCTCCATTTCACCCACTGCATTCGTACGGGATCAGGTATTGGATCATCCCAATGCGCGCCGTCCTTGCAGATTCCTTGGAGAATTATCTTGCCTTTGAGTAGAAATGGTGCTATTAGACCGAGGGGGTCGTAAACCGAGCTGACGGTGGACAAGATTCCGCGTCTGGTCAGAGGTCGGTCCTTAAGCTCTGCTCTGAAGTGCAATTCGTCCGACTCCACGAACCACTGAACTCCCAGGGCTCGTTCGATGGGTAAGAGATCCTTGGTCATATCCAGTTCCTTTATTTCTTTGGCGCGTTGCTCCACTGGAATGGCCTCTATTACCTCTCTTCGGTTTGAGATAAATTTGTGCAAGTTGAAGCCCCCTTTCTTGCAAAGGGTCTTGGTGCTTTCTATAAGGTCGATGGCTTGTTCCACTGACGGTACGGATTTCAGACCGTCGTCCACATAGAAGTCATGACGTACAAAATCTGCAGCATCGTGACCACATTCCTCTTCAAAATCATCTGCTGTCGTCTTTAGAGCAAAGTTGGCACATCCAGGGGAGGACACCGCCCCAAACAGATGTACAGTCATGCGGTACTCGACCAGTGACCTTTCAATATCGCCTTGTTCCCACCATAAGAATCTTAGAAGGTTTCTATGCTCGTAGTTTACGTTCACTTGGTGGAACATACCTTCTATGTCGCAGATGAATGCCACAGGCTCCTTTCGGAATCGGCATAGCACTCCCGTGAGACTGTTCGTAAGGTCTGGTCCTTGCAGTAGATGTTTATTGAGGGACTCTCCTCTGCACTCAGCACTTGCATCAAAAACGACTCTTATTTTTCCTGGCTTTTTTGGGTGATAAACACCATGATGGGGAATGTACCATATGCGACCATTATCAAGAGACAGTTCTTCTGGCGGAACGCGTTCTGCATACCCCTTCTCAATGATTTCGCTCATGAATCCTTGGTAATCTTTCCGGTATTTCGAGTCATGCTTAAGTCTTCCCTTCAATTTCTTAATTCTGCTAAGGGCCAGCTCCTTATTGTTAGGAAGCATCATTCTTTCATCTCTTAGTGGAAGTGGCAACTCGTAGTGTCCATCATCTCTGCGATGAATTCCTTCTTTGGCTTTCTTGATGAAGTTCCTATCGTCGTGGGAAAGGGCTTGGCCATCTTTGTTTGCTTCGTGAAAGTCCGTCTCGAACATTTTCATCACTTCAACAGGCTGAAATATCTCTTTCACCTTTGTCTTGAGGGCGAAGTGACAGGTTCTTTTCCCATTGCTGGGATTAACTTCCAGAGAGGCAATACGGTGACAGGTACAATAACTGTCATCTTCTTCGTTTTTGGTTGGGTTAACCACCCCGATGACACCCCATCCAAGCGCAGTCTTCTTCGCGTATGGATCATCTTCCCTTCCAGGTATCACCTCTGTCGGTTTGATGGCTCGTGTGCAGTTCGCTCCAATGAGCAGTCCAACCTCAACATCCTCTCTGTAAGGCATAAGCTGCTCTGCAATAGGCACGAGGTGTGGCCAGTTCCGTGCTGTCTCTGGTCTTGGGATTTGCCCCCGCTTGGCTGGAATATCTTCTCTCGAGTATGCTCCTGGTAGGCGAATGCTGGTGGCTTCATTGAGGCCCTGTACAGATAAGCCGTCTATCCTTTCACACTCAATGACTTCCTCAGCCAGAACCGTTGACAACCTAAGCTGAACTTGAGGACCACTTAATTGCAGTTTCTCCAGGACTGATTCTTTAATGAAGCAAGCATCTGATTGGTCGTCCAGAAGCGCATAAACGAGTTCCTTTTCTTGAGAGCCTTGTTCATGACGAAGCCACACCGGTACGATAAGTGAATGGGAATAGCATTCGGCGTGATTTTTTGAATGTGAGACTTCTATCCGATGAGAGGTCGCCACGGGAACTGTTCCGTTCGCGTCTTGTTTAACTTTGATGAAGGTATCGTCGTGTAGTAGGGTTGGATGAGGGCCACTGCAAGAGGCACAGTTCTTTCGTTGACGACAGTCTTTACGAAGGTGACCCCATCTCAAGCATCCATGACAGAGACCTCTTGCGCGTATGAACTGCATTCTTTCTGATAGCGTTAGCCTTGTAAACTCATTGCATGCGTCAATGAAGTGAGGGCCCTTGCAGAACGAGCACGACTCTCTTTTTGGTTTGTCTTCTTTCTTGTTTCTTTCTATGTCATGCTTGACCTCGTTTGCACCTGTGCCAAAACAGTTTCTTCGTCTGAAATTTTTGTTGCTCTTAAGTGTTCTGTCTATGTCTTCTTTCTTGTTGTCTTCTTCCCTCAGTGATTTGCTGGAGATAACGGGATTGCATGCGATTCTTGCTTCTTGCTTAACAAATTTGCAAAAGGCGGAGAATGGCGGGTACATGGCTGCGCTGTCCTGTTGTGAATTTAAATCGTCGTCTCGTCTCTGTTCCTTGTTCAGCCATCGATCTACTTCACGGCTCCATCGATCAATCAGGTGCCGGGGTAGCTTCTTCGCCATCTTTTGATTTTCATCCGGGTCGTCAAGAATCTTTAGGTAGTGAATTTCTTTTGCAGCAGTTTGGCAGTGAAGAAGAAAGTCAGAGTATTTACGCAGCGTTGCCCCATCGTTTGGTTGGATCCTAGGCCATTCGTTGATTTTCTTTCTGTAGGCGTCAGCAATCAGAAAGGGGTTGCCGAATCTGTCAGATAAGACCTTCTTTGCGTCTGTATAAGCTTCAGAAGTCTCTAAGGATAAAAATCCATTGATCGCTTCCCTGGCTTCGCCTGCTGTATATTTTCCGAGGTAGAAGAGTCTTTGTGCGACCTTATGAGTCTGGTCTTCTATGATTGTCTTGAAAGATTTCACCCAAAAAGGGTAATGCAGTAGGTCGCCTCTGAAAATCTCTGGCTCTGGAAGAGGGAGTGAATCTGGTAGCCGTCGTTGAGACAACAGGTCGGCCGGTATTTTTAAAGGGATCGACGGCGTCTAGTTGAGTGGAGAAAGGACGTCTTGAGGACTCGGACTTTGGCGTAGACGTGCCCAAATACCCTGGAACGAGAGGTTTGGACATTGATGGATACGGCGAGAACGAAACCGCAGGCTCTTTGTGGTTCGTAAACCGCTGACCTTCTTTAGCACGAGCGCTGTCCGCTGGCTCTGTGTCAGACTTTCTATTTGATTCTCCTTGTTCTTCAACAGGAGGTTCCGAAAGGGATTCGACTTCTGTCAGTAATGTTTGTTGGCTTCCCGCGGACACTGAGTTCACTTGAGTCTTCAGGTAGCTCTGAAGAAGGTCATCTTTTCCGGTGACTTCCGGTATAAGATCTTCTAAACGCATGCCAAATTCGTTCTCTTCGACCTTAGTCACAGCATCCATTTCTGCTTTGGCTACGGCAAGTTCTTTCTTCAGCTGTAACCTCTTAAGTTTTTCTTCGTGTTCCTTTAACACTGCTGACCTCTCGGCTTCGGCTTCTGCGAATATTAATTCGGTTTTTAATTTTGCCACTTTAGCGGCCATGTCAGCCTTTCGGTCTGAAGTTGACATCGAGGAAGCTTTACTAGACCTTTGACCTCGTGATGTTCTACCAGAGCGAGAAGAACGAAGACCCCTGTCTTCTTGTTTTAGCTCGGAAATCCTTTGGTTTAATCTTCTTAGCGCATCTGTGTGTTCGCGTTCCCAGGTTTCAAATTTCCGCTATGCCACGTGTTTCTCATCAAAATTGTCCTCGAGCGCTTCATCGAGGCGTTCGTGAGCTTCTACCAGAATTTCCATCTTCGTTTCAAGCAGAATTCTTTCGCTCTGTAATAGCGATACGTTTTCCGAGTCGGCGAGAACATTTTCAATCTTATTTAACTGCTTTCTCCATGCTCTTTGTGCTGATGCGGTATGATCCTTGAGCAATTCGATCTGAAATTCCTTCCCTTTGGCGGTCTGTTTTCTAGTCCTAATTTCAAGGGTTTCTTCGAGATCGTCTTGGTTTTCCTGCATGTCTTTCAGGGGTTTCTTGCTGTTACGTATCTTAGTCTGGTTTGCGGTCCTGTTTCTTCTCTTAAGAGAGTTCTTACTGTAGCGGGTTTCAATTCTTAAATAAACAAAACGTCTACGGAGGCAGAGACGTACTGATTCCAAGCACTCATCTTAAATTTGACATACGATCTTTATTGACAATCTTGTGGAGCATTTGAAAACGTAAGAACTGAAAGGTCAATTTGCGAAATAAAACATAATTACAAACGATTCGAAAACTAACATTACATGTGTTATTATGAAATCACTCGTGCACGAAGCGTACGCGAAACTATTATTTCCAGTAGCATGAATAGATAATGAAAACCGCGATGACAAACTAATTGGTGTATTTTGAAGTCATGCAAACTATAACAGTGAAATTCATACCTCTTTTCTCCAGTATTATGCTTATCTTCCTTATGAAGTCTCCTTGCTAATGATCTTTGAAACCCTTTCTCGTCCGTGAACCGCAACTAGGAGTGTCTCTCATTTCATTGTCCTTAAAACTAACTTGATTTAAAACGGAAGTTGCGTAACAAACAGGAATGGAAATCTTAGTTAATCATTACATTACATAATCTATCGGACGCTTTGAAATATAATTCTTTGGTACACTTTCCATTTACAACCGATATAGACCGGAGTTCTTCGGTCGAAACGCCTTTTTAGTGTTAAGTTTTAACGTGCTTAAGCCAGTATCAAACCATTTTTTGCATATATATGCTCTCTATTAACGCATAAACATATGCGAGAAAACAGGCTATGGTAGCTTTCTGCCAGTTTAGTCAGTGCCACAATATCGAAGAAAACATCTGGTTGTACCACGGAGGTTATAGATATAGTAAGAACCGCAGTTTCGCACTTCAATATTTGTGGACCAGTTACAGCAATTTGATTTCCAGCGAAAGCAGACCTGCCTGGTGACTTTGCCATCAGCCACTGTAGGATGTTCACCGTTCATCCAGCCCGGGCGTGAGTGTCACACCTCCACATCCGTGGGCATGACGTAGGCATTTTAGTACCAGCGTCTCCTTGAAAACGAAACCGGCCTGGACTAATAGACCAGTCGCATTTTGCAGAGATTGTTGCGTAGGTGACCTTCCTGTTCGCTTCAGTCAGAGATTGATAGTTTTGACATTCTGGAATGATAAAATACGAGTTAATTACTTGTAAAAGCACCACGAATTTCTTGCAGTCCATAGGCTCACAATAAAGCCAAACACAAACTATAAACGGAGTATGCATGTATAAAAAACACAGTAAATAAAATATAGAGTGAAAAAGCAAAGATAACAAATGCAAAATCACAAACAAACAATTGCAGCGCGATTGCAATTAACTACAAGAAAATTCTCGAGTTACATTTTCGGCATGATCTCATTATCACTTCGTTTCCTATAGTTTATGTATTACTTTTGTTTAAAACACAAATTTTCTGTATAAATGACAAAGAAACAGTTATCTTCGAACGGATTTTTATGATTGAGTACTTTATCTTCGAACTAGGCTGTTCAAACGTGAAAAAGCATGAGAAGTAAAACGCAGGCTTATACTCACGTAGTGAAGAGTACGTGAAACTAGGCACTTTCCCGTAGTGGAAAGCAAGGCTACGGCGGGATAGCCGTAGTACAACACGCGACATGACGTCACCGGAAGTGATCTTGAATATTTGCCGCCGTACTACAGCCTAGCCGTACCCAGGAGCGTACCATATCTTAAAGTCCCTAATTCTTGGTGAATACGCGTCTCCCATGCTCTCCAAACTTCCCGCTTAACTCAAAAACTCGATGTACGTGCGCTAAACACAAAACTAACTCTTAGATATTTGCTGTTAATTATCGACTGCCTACAACCTCCTTGAAACGTCATTTTTGTCATTGTTTGACAAATCAACCTACCAACGCAACTTAAGCCACTACTGTATCCAGGTTTACAATTGCAAGTAAACGAGCCTTCGGTGTTATGACAAATGGCGTCGGCGTTGCAACCACCATTGTTGATAATGCACTCGTCTACATCTACAAAATCAGAGTAGAAAAACAAAACAAGAGTTACAATTTCAATTTCCAAATTGAAATCAAGGACATCATCGCAGTTGTCTTCAAGACAGGAACGATAAGAATGAAAGAATGCGAGCGACTGTGCGGAACATTTTCATACCAGAGCAGTCCAATCCATTGCCATCATATCCAGGCTTACAAGTACAGCTAATTGAGCCCAACTTAGACTGGCAGTTAGCGTTGGCATGGCAACCGCCATTGTTGATACTACACTCGTCTATTTCTAAGTAAGTAGAAACGAAATAGGAGACAATGTCAATTTTAACAAGGGAAAAAAACCCATCCATAACTCTAACTACTGAAAGCCTTTGGGGAAACAAAAATCAACGACATCGAACATCAGCAACAGACAAAAAATAATATAAAATAACAACAACAATAAAAAAACAATCGCTAACAGTATTTGTTACCCATGAGATAGAACTGCATAAGCCGGATTTTAATTGTCGTTATTATAAACTCTCTGATGGTGTGCTTTTACCTTCCTCGCAGTGCTCTCCCCGAGACCCAGGACTACACAAAACATCGATAACCAAGGGCGGATCTAGAATAGGGTGCAGGGGGTGCGCACCCAACCCCCCCCCCCCCCCCCCCTCCTTGAGATGAAGCCTTCTTCTTCGTATTGAGACTAAAACAGTAACAATTATCGTGATCCTAAGAAAAATCCTGGATCCGCCCCTGGATAACCCTCGTCTGTAAACCGGCTTGACAAATAAAAAAATAAGATTAAGAACAACAACAAAACAGTCACTAACAGTATTATAAAGTTTTTTGTTACCCATGCATGAGATAGAAACTGCTGAAGATTTTAATTATCTTTAATATTTACTAACTCTCCGATGCGCTTACCTTCCTCGCAGTGCTCCCCCCGGAACCCAAGAGGACACAAACATCGATAACCCTTGCCTGTAAAACCGGATTGACAAATACCGTTGTTCTCGCACTGTGGTCTGTTCTTTCCACAAGCATTCTTCAACAGGAAAACAAAGAGAAAGGGAGTAATTATTACTGTCATCATAATTGTTTAATGCAAGATCATGCAGTATTCTGACGTGGGGTGGGTTAGAGGGGGTGTGGGATGGGGTCAGTAGCTTATTTTAGAATAAAGTTTTATTGGGCGCGGTTTTGTCTCCCAAAACACAGTAAGGCAAACAAACAATTTCCTTCGATTTCTTTAACATGTTTAATTTATGTTCTTATTCGATGTTTCTAGCTATGCTTTCTTTTAGACAAAAACCTGAACTTTTAAAATTGGGCCTCAGTGCTCGATATTTCTGACAGTTGCTCTTAGCTTAATGTTTGCCGCATCTTCAAACTAACAGAGGATTGCAAGTAATTCAACATGTCACCATTAGTTAAAAAGCGATGAAATTCTACTAGGTAACCTGTACCGGCATTATTCGTATAACACTCGTGCTTTAAATAATGTTTTTGCTCCTCACCTTTGCGCAACGATAATAGTACACAGGGTCACTCTTCAAGTGTCCGTCGTGCTCCAAGTGTGTGGAGTTGTTTAGTTCACATTCATGTGTTCCGCTGTCAAGATCTTTATCTTTAATGTTAAGACTGACACAGTTGTCATCCCTATAGCAAAGAAGCTCACAATGATCCAAGTCCTTGACACGTATGGTTCTAATCCTGTGTTTCATTAAACGTCTTTCCGCGAAGAAGTAGTAAGCAGGAAAGTACAGCTCGCGATTTCGATCTGAAATAAATTATTAAGAGGTTGATACAAGAACTACTAAGGCTAAAGTAGGTTGACTCAAGAGATGTATATAAAAAAAAGAAAGAACGGTTAATTCAATGAATGACTGATGGAGGGAAGAAGGGAAGGAGGGAAGGAAGGAAGGAAGGAAGGAAGGAAGGAGGGAAGGAAGGAAGGAAGGAAGGAATGCATCAATGGACAAATGAAACAATTGAACAAAAACGCTTTCGCTGACTCTGTGGGATGGCAAGGTATCGACTGGAGTAAAACTAACATTTCTCTTTTCTAGTGAAATTATGCGACGTTAATGACAAAAGAAGAGAACGACCGCCTGCAAACATGAACGTCATGTTTGGAGAGAGATTCAATTTACAGAGGGTCTTAAAGTTTTCCTTAGTCTTAGTTCGTTGTAAACTCTAACTTCACTGACGCCTCAGAAGCAATCAGCCAGTTTTTCTACGAGATCTCGACAGACTCATCTTTTCTTTGCTCAAAAAAATAAGAAACAAAGGCCAAACAAACCCTACAAACAGGAACGTTTTCCATAAGTTCGTGAAGTATAAGCTACTATAAAAAAAAAGATCGTATAAATGTAAAACGGTGGGTTTTCATACAAATGGATACTTAAGAATATTTCAGCTCACCGTTAGCGTCGATTGGACAAAGCACCCCTAAATTCCATAACACGAAAACGAAGAGTGGAAAGAAACGCATGATGACACCTGAACCGACGACTTCAATTCTAACCTCTTCGTGAAAAGACAACATAGCCTTGAATTAGCATCAGCTTGCGTCCCAGTCTAATATAAACTACAGACTAACTAATAGTTTTCAGCGGACGTAAGTCATGGAAAGTATATCTGTCTATTAAACAGATATCACCTGCTGTTAAACGGCGTATCTTATTTACACTTTTTTTCATTGAGCGTGCAGTTAGCAAACCATTCAATGTAATCCACGCTGCTACATCAATCTTCTAAGCCTAACTTGGAAGCCCAAACTGATTTTTACTATAAAGTCTTGTACCTGAATTCCAAAAAATACTCAGGACTTCTTTACAGCTGCAGAGTTCACCACTGTTATTTTGGTGCCATGGAAACCCACGATTCGGCGTCTTTGAGCAGGCAAGCCCGAGGGGAAAATATTTTAATGTTAAAATCTTCATTAGCACGTCAACCTCAATTTTTTTTTTTATGACGAAAGAATGAAAGATGTGGCGAATGCAGCCATGACACTACTGGAAATATAACCTGAAAAAATTTAGGCTTTGAACAAAGCCTGAACTTTGTTCAGGTCATTTTTCCAGTAGTGTTGTGGTTGCATTCGCATCTTTTATTCTTTCATCATTTAATTGCTACTGTTGGACATCTTTTTCCATCAATTTTTTATGTCGCTTCTTTTTAATCTAAATTAGCTCGTTTAAACAATCTATATCCTTAGTCGACAACTCTCTATTTTCTGGTTGATTAAGGTGTATAGTGATAATGTGGATGATAACGGGATGTTTGCTTAGGGACGGACTATTAAAAAACGTATGGCGTTGACAGAAAAATACCAGTAACATTTCATGCTATGGAAAACTAGCAGCTAGAATGCCTGTAAAATACTTAAGAGTGGAAGTAAAATAATTTTATTTGTACCTCTAAGAGAAGATATTCAAGCCGAGATCCAATTGTTAAATAAAATAGCGTGGGAAACTAGACCAAAGAATGCGTGCCCTCTTGCGAATTCCACTTCCTATAAGATGAATAATGGTCGTTCTCTTGTATTATGAATAGTTACGTTACCTGTGCGTAAAACATTTTCATTTTTGCAAGTTTTTATGTACTTGTTAACCATTAGAATGTGAATTACGAAGTTTCGTCCACGGCCCAAACCAAGCGTATTTCTTAATGAGGGGGGTGAATAGCTCTACGGATCGGCGGATTTGGTAAATATTTTAGCCCGGATTCTGGATTCAGAGCGAAATTTTAACGGATCTGCGGATCCTATGATCACAGCGGATCGCTGTTTTATCCGGTTTTTGTGCCCGGATTTTGGATTTTGGTTGTTAGGAAGGTCGGATCGTGGATCGCAACGTTCCCCCGGAAATTTCACTTTCTCTCTTTTTTGTGTCGGATGTCATGCAGTGGAGAAAATGACTAGAAATAGTGAGGTACTTGAGCTTGGATGATCCAAACACGCTCCCTGTTTCATTGTTAATTTTTTTCCTTTATTCCTTAGTTGTACTCCTGTGTTTAGTTGCTTTGTAAATCTAACCTATATGTCTTGTAAAACCGAGCTGAGTTAAATAAATCATCTTGTCATCTTGTCATACGTTTGCTCTTTTTTCTTGTATCGGCAACATTTCGTTTTGATACACATGTTGGTTACACAAATATTTCATTGATAGTCATCTTCAACGCTAAAACAATACCGCGCAATTCAAGGTAACTCCAACAACTAAAGTCGCTTTGTATCTCGCCTATCATTTAACGCGGCAAGCAATTTGCGGATTCGGATTTAGTTAACTTTTTGAGCGGATCGACGGATTCGGCCATAAATTTTAGCGGATCGGCGGATTTACATACCCCTATTCACCCCTCTCCTTAATTATTTTACGCTTTGTACATGTTGTGAATTATTTACGACTAGACAGAAACTTTGCAAGTCCTGCAAATTAAACACTTTATCATAAGCAAAAATTTGAGCTCAAAGCCATAGTTTGCATTACCACAATTAAAAAAAGATCTTCCTTCCATTTCTAGGAGGAAGCTGGTATGCTAAAACGGATGAAAAGGGACAAAACTGGAAGAAAGTTAAAGGTA
>JAHPZR010022674.1:0-7500 GCA_019787425.1 Platygyra sinensis | reverse complement strand
GTACAGAATTTTTTTAAACTTTGCCAAAAGTTACATCTGATCCTGCTTACCAAAATTCTACAAAAAGAAAATAATTCACGGTGCCGTTTTTAAAATATAAGGGCTAAAAGCTAAAATTAAGGGTGTTTTTACCAGGTCATAGTGTTGCCATGGTAACCTATTGTGTCACGAAAATAATACCAACGTGTTCACCAGTGATTGGGCAGTTTTTTTGATACCATGATCGTAGCATCAATTGATAAAGAGTTGTAATTATGACCCATCAAAATCTAAGTCTTGGAATGTGCTGGAAACTGTTTTGAGCCACCTTAAATGATCTTGTGCTCCATGAGTTCTCAGCTCAGTGGATAAAGCGCCCGTTCGGTGTTCGGGAGGTCGTGGGTTTGATTCCTGTCTGGGTCTCTGATTTTTTTTTTTGTTGTTCCATGCTCGCGTCATGTTAATCAGTTCACTTTTCACAATGCAGATTTATTTACCCTTAGGTGCACGATTACAGATTCCTGTTCATCAATGTCTGGAATATTCTCCGCTCTGGTGATGAACATATTCCCTCATATTTGAGATGACGCGATTTAATTAAACAAAACGCTAATGCTAGTAGAAAATGTGAGTTATAGTGGAAAAGAGAAAATGAATATACGCGCCAGTTTCTCCAGACTCGTGCACTGTACGAGAAATGTAATAGATCATAGAATACGATTTACTTACACACGTTACCTGATGACGTATGCCAGCATGCTTTACCGTCCCCAGTGAAAGGATCGTTACATGAACAACTGTAGGAACCTGCAGTGTTTGTACATGAAGCTGAAGTGTGGCAGTCGTGTACATCGCTAAGGCACTCATCGATATCTGTGGCATTGAACAATAACTCAAAGATATCAGAAGGGCACGTGACAGGAGTTTGTTATCATGGCCTTGATTTCATGTACCTGAGTGTAAGCTTGCTTGAAAGCAATCAATAAAAGTAAAATGCTCCAAATAGAGATGTTGACGGAAAGACAGAAATTTTACGTTGAACTTTACTCATGGTGCAAAAATATTCATAAACACAAGGCGAGCCATTTTATTTAATAACGTTTCTAGCAAATGTATGAAAAGTGATTTTTTAGCTTAATAAAGGATATTATTTCACACAATTAATTATTTCATGTAGCTAAGTGACACAATCCCTTCCTTTCGTAATTCTTGGTTCTCGCTAATCAGTTCTTCATTTTCCCTTTTCAGCTGATGGATGATGTCCTCAGGCATTTGGATGAACTCGTCTCGGTGAATAGCATTTTGACACTAGTACAGAGATCGCTCCGCTCGGCGAGTTGCGTTCAGTTTTTGACGCTTCGTGCTTTTTTCACGATGTAGTCTATTCTTATGTAGACGGCCATCCCAACTCGAGAGCGAGCAGCCGACGATAATTGGTAGCCGACTTTAACCCAAGCTTTTCTGTAGGTTATCGAAAACTTGGCTGTGACTATGAAGCTTCCGCCATCGCCAGAGGTAATCACCATTAAGTTGAAGACAAAAGAATAGGTTGTTGCTGCCCATCAACGGTGCAGATATATTAAAGAAAGCAGGATTGATCGGGGATTCTACGAGCTCTGTTGAAAAGAGCTCCCGATCAATACGCTGAAATTGTGAGACTATTGAAACTGAGGCCGTTTCAGCGATTAAAGAAGACTTCAGTTTTAAGCAGCTTTTTTCCTCCAACCGCTAATTGGTTCAAGGAAGGGAACAATAGTTGCGACATTAGAGCCAATTAGATAGCAGTTGCCACTGAGCGGTTACCCACGGGAATTCATTTGTTGTTAATAAGTACGTTTTGAAAACACATCTCCGGGGGAGGGGGGGGGGGGTACTCCCATATATGGGCTATATAGGTACGTGCCGCTGAATAGGGTATGGTTGTTTGAGGTTCTTGGTCCCTAAATTAGACTGCTGGCAGTCCGTTTTTCTCTCGAAATTTCAGCAGGGATTATGAGGAGACACTATTTAGCCTAAAGGAGAATGGGACGAGACATGGGCGCGGCACCCACGCTCGCCTTCTTCCCCTTCTCGGCCATACTGCCATATCGCTCTTTTGCGTTCGCGATGACTAATCACTCGTCTAAACCCGGGCGTCTAAGTGACCCTAAAAGAAAAAACCGGCTGCAAGCAGACTATCCCTAAATAGGATATCTTTTTTATCCTTTTGTTGCTGTGTTCCTGGTGTGGTCCTTAGGGTAGCTAGATTGTATTATCTAATACTGGAGTGTTAAAATGCCCACCTAAACGAATGTTTGAGCCTTAAAAAGGGTATCAATTTTCTCTTTCTTGGTCCTTAAATAGGGTTAGGGTTCAAAAACCTTCGCGGCACACCACTATCCAAAATTGTCGGGAGCAACACAGCTAGACTTATTTAAATAAGTATAAGTAGTTTTATTTTTGTGTCAAACTTAAAGACCAGCCAAAGGAAAAAATCCTAATAGGAGACGCATGCGCGAATAATCGTATCGTTAAAGTTCGATTAGTTGAACAATGGAACTCGCAAAAAAGAAGGTTCTTCCGACCAAGGATAAAGGTCGACAGGCCGACGTCCTATTTTATGTTATTGCTTATTTTCAATTTCGCTAAAAATCGCTTCGATCGGTACAGAAAAAGTTGAGCGATGCTTCCGACTGCCGGCACTTTATTGCGACGATCGTTGAGATGGGGCTAAAATCTATCTCATTATAACGATCGCTTGAGTGTAATCACAGCGATCACAGCGATCACATCTCAAAAGCTTTTATAGTTTTTTTTAAGCAGTGTCTAATTACTACGTCAATTGCAATACAAATTTGGCGGCTTGTGGGCGATTGTTTGCGGAGACGGAGCTTAGAATATATATACTAGTATTCCCGCGAGAAGTTTAAAATAGGTCACTAATATTCTCATGGGAGTCTCCAAAGGACAAATTTCGAGTGAGCCCAACAATGCAGAGCAGACGTTTTCGAAATTCGCGTTTTGCGACTACTTCCAAACTTTGAAATCACTTGAAAATTTCTATGACGCTTTAAGGAATGTCAATTAAAAATAACCATATGGTAAAAAAGAAACCTAGCAATTGCGTGAAGAGAAATCACGCCTCAAAGTGCGCTGAGATCGGCTTTTCATACAAGCAAGATGCTAACATAGTCATATTTAACGGTAACATTTGCGACCTCTTCTAAAAGCGCCTGAGCAAAGCGGGAACTATACGCAGTTTAGTTGGCCTTTCTTCTTTAAAAGCCATATGGTAAAAGTAGCTTTTGAAAAGTAGTTTATCCGTAAACGTGCAAAACACAAGCCCTCCTCGACATTTTCAGCCTTTTTTTTCTCTATTGTTTGACGATCAATTTCTAATTAGCTTTCAAATTTAGCGCCGGCGTTTCATTGAAAGTCCCGGATATGTCGCTGAATTAATTCTGCGCGATGGCATTATCACACGGCGGCCATTTTGAGTCCATGGAGAACAAAATGCTTTGTTTTTTTCCCTCCAGTCTCGCACTGGATGAGAGCTCGAGGTGAGACGGGAATTTCAGCATTGCGTGATAAAGTTCTATTAGGTCTCCAGACCTTATTACAAAAGCAATCCCTCTCAAATTGTCCAAACCAGGACTTTTGTACGTGCTTTGCGTCCTATGCGATATTTGTTTTTAGACCCAACTAAAATTGGCCAGTAATTATAATATGTCGGTGTTATCTGTTCGAAGGCCACTATTTTCTGTCATTCACTAGTTTGAAAAGCTGCATGTTATGGCGCTTACCTTCCTCGCAGTGCTCACCCCAAAATCCAGCAGTGCATAGACATCGATAACCCTTGTCTGTAAAACCTGCCTGACAAACTCCGTTGTTCTCGCATTGTCGCCTCTTATTTCCACACGCGTTCTTAAACAAGAGAACAGAGATGAACGAAATTCTTTTAACTCTTACTGTTAACAATCCTGAGGATTTCCATACAAAATTAATATCAGATTTCAATATGAAATCGAACAGACGTGAACGTTGAGGTTTTCAGTGACGCCAGAGGAACTCTTGAATTTTACTGGGAGCTAGAGTCTACTAATATTTTGACAAACAATTTTATTAGATTTCTTAAAGGAAACAAAAAAATATATAGTCCTCTTTTCAGCCGTGATTTGACTGAGGTTGGAAAAGAAAGAAGTAGAAAAAAAATGAAAGCTAAGAAATACGGGTTAAAAACTTTTGTGCCTCAATGCTCGATATTTACTGATAGCAGCTTCTAATATTTACTGAACCTTTAAACAAATGAAGGGGGGAGGGGTTAAGAGAAAGATTTCCAACAGTTTACTATGCCACTGTTAGTAAAACAGCAAATGATATTCTAACAATCGAACTCTTCGTTGGAAGCTCTTAAAATAGGTTGTTAACGTCTGTAATCTGAAAAAGGATTAACCCATCACCGCAGAAGTTAATTAAACGGTTTCTTTTTTTATTTATATCATTACCTTTGCGCCCCGATAATGGAAGTTTTGGTCGTTCTCTAAGTCTCCTTCATGCTCCAGGTGAGTGGAGTTATTTAGTTCACATTCATGTGTTCCGCTACCAAGATCTTTATTTTTAATGTTAAGACTGACACAATTGTCATCCTGATAGCAAAGAAGCTCACATTCGTCCAAGTCCTTGGCCTGCATTGTGTTGATCTTGTGGTTCGCTAAGCGTCGTTCAGCAAAGAAGTAGTAAGCTGGAAAGTACAGTTCACGATTTCGATCTGAAATAAATTGTTTTGTGAATCAGTAACTATTAGGGGTGGCAAATGTTCGTTCGTTCCTTCTCTGGGCTCGCAAAGTTTTAGTCCAATTTCACGATCTTGCAGCTGAGTTGTGAAATAAATAATAACAGTCGAGCCTGTATATAACCTCGGGACTTGAGGAACTGGACCGCTTAATTAATACAGGGTCACGGTTATTCTAAAAGTACTCACTGGGTGTGGTCTGATATTAACTTAAATGGCGTATCATGCAAGAGCCCTTTATGCAAGGAAACAAAAGAACAATCAACACTTTTTCAAGTGATCAACATTTTAAAATAAGGTTCAGTGCCAACTTGTAACTTAGCGGTATAATATACGTAACATTACGCAAAAGTACTGTGCAATAATTTATCCTCTACTCTTCTATCATCACCGTACTGTATTTCTACGACTTACAATTGACAATAAAATATCACATTGCGTCATTTTTCAGTTGTTGCACTCAATGCCATACTCGGGTAAATTAAGGCCTGAGTCAAAACTTGTTGCGAAAATTGGGACCATTTTTAAGTGATCATGCTTTGCATCGTAATTACAGGGCTTAAGATACTCAGTTGTGTCAAACGAAGCAAATTAAGCATTTTCTCTTTGGAACCACGGGGTCACGTGATTGACCACGCCCTAAAATGCAAAAAAAAAAAAAAAAAACATCACTTAGACTCCCACTACTAGACACGTAGAAAAGTTAGGTTTTTATACATTTAATCTTTGACTCTGTGTAGGTGTCTAGGAATCCGATTGGAATGGCATTGAACGCAAAACTGATCCATTGCTATCTGCTGTTTTCTGCTAGTGCCAGTCCTTCTCCAAGTTTAAATTGTAACACTAACAACATATGAAATAATTTTACCTCATTCCAGGCGGTGTTTCAAAGTAAATGTTAACAGTCACTATTCCGAGATGTAAAACTGGTTCAGTAGCTCATTGCTAACTGGTGGGAATTTCGAGTTAATGTATTTTGTGCAAAATTGGGCGTGGGTAGTCACGTGACAGACATATGTATTATGTTATACCTGAATTTAGCAGAGCTCTTGCCTACAATTGACCTTAAATTGTCATCTTGGGGATAGTTTTCATTTCTCTTATTTAGACCACCCCCCTTAAAATGTACAGAGACCCAGGCCTTAATTCACCTGAGTAGTTATTACGTTCAGGGTTTCCCCTTAGTACATGTAAAAATAACGAAGAAAGACAAACATTGGACTGCTACAGGGTAACCGCGACCACTTAATAGAGGTCGCCGCCTAATGCATGTAACGGATACAGCGTTTGTATGAGCGAAAACTCAGCACTTTGAAAACACGCTGCTTAACAGAGGATGGCTGCTTAATACAGAACCGTTATATAAGGTTCGACTAGTAATAAATGAAGGAAACAATTTACATTGTTGCTGCAGCCTCCCATAAAGAGCGAAAATAATAAAATTCCTCCCGGATCAGTGAGCCAAGCAAAAGACTACGTCCGTGGCTTGTATGGCGAGAAATGCCAAGATGGAAGAGTTTAACTTATTAAAGCTGCAGAAGAAAACGAGGACGATGATGGTGACGACGAAGATAAAGAAAAAATGTCAACCAGGACGACGAAGGTGAACGCAAAAACGATAACGGACGTTAACGGTACAACCACAGGCAACAGTGAAGGGAGGCATGCGTGGAGAAATCAGTCAGTAACTCAAAATTCCCACTCAGGAAGAATTTTCTTCAGGTCGATGACAGGTCGTGCACTTAGCTCTACAACAACTAACTTAGCTAGTTTACACGGGATGCAACTAAATCAAAGGAAACAAATGTTGCAAATAAATTAACGTAACATAGTTAAAAATCCCAATTAGCAGGCGGCAGACCAGTTGGGGATTTACAAAGCGTGACAGAGGATTTGAATTCAGGACTAGCGAGAAACAAATCCCACTGGTGGCAGGGTGGAGGCCTGGAACCCAGGACCTCCGGATTACAACATCAGCGGTCTAAACCAATCGGCAAAACAATTTGCAATAGGGCATTTTCGAGTTCTCTTGAATTGTGCCTCTCTTTCAAACGAGTCAAGTGCATGCAGATCCATTTTCATGCAAATCAAAGTCATTTTCATAAGAATGGTTTCGCACTCAGACTCACTTTGAAACAGAGGCACAACGGAACTCGCCAATGGCCTATTGGACAAAGAGGATACTCAACGAAGCAACTGGAATAGCAAAACATCTAAGCGCAACTCTTTTGTTAAAATATCCTGATTATTTTATTTGTTTTGTTGTGTATTACTTATATTGTGGTGCAAACACAGTAAGAGGCGTCTAGTTTTAACAAAGAAAAAAAAAATCACAAGTAGATTTTGCAGGTCCCAACATTTTTAAAGAAATACGAAAGTTTATAGTAAGCTAATGGTCGTTCGTCGTTGGTTCCTTTCGTGATTCGTTCGTTTTACAAGTACAAATTGTTTATTCGAAATCAAACAAAGTGGATGAATTGCAAATGAAGAGTCATCAAGTCTTGTCACTGAACAGGTATATTTTCATTACTTTGTGCCTTTTATGGTTAATCTCAGCTTGCAAATTGTGCTGTTTTTATATCCATAGAGGATAAATTTTGCCTACATAGCCGTTTTATTACTCCAAAAATTGGGACCTTTCAACTTGCCTAACGGCTATACATTGTTATTCCGAGTTTTGAAGACCAGCGGTCCAGCGGCAAATATGTTTGAAAGGGTTGATCAGTTTTTTTCGTGAGATAATCAATATC
>JAHPZR010022673.1:0-27840 GCA_019787425.1 Platygyra sinensis | reverse complement strand
CCTTGCTAACTGGCTTCAAAATGGACACGAATCGAAAACAACAAGACAATTTTGAGAACACTTGGAAGAAGAATCGTCGACTGCCGTGGATCTTAACTGTAGATGTCAATTTACTGGTTTTTTAATGCTAACTAAAAAGATCGCCGAGCCTGATTGACGAAAAAAGAAGATTGACTTCCTTGTAATACGGAAAGGGTCGGATGGTTGGCATGCCAAGCAATATGGCTAAAGCTGGGTAAAGGAACCGATTTAGCCTAAATACATGTGCTTCGAGGTCTAAAGGAAAAATCAAGTTAGTTCATGAAACAATGTAGAGAATAAAGCTCTCTATGTTAGCTTTGATTACAATAAAAACGCCGAAAATTGCACTAGCATTTTAAGCGACAATAAATCACGGTAATATACAGGAGTTTAACTTGAAAAGTAAGCCTGAAATTGCATGAATTGAATGAGCGGTCGATCGTACCTTCGTTCCCGACCGGCTTTTGTTTCCTCTGCGCCTAAAACAGAGTGAATTCAAGAATATATACGACTTATCAATACATATTGTACAAAGGCTTGTTGAGAGTTGTAAAGTAAGTCAAGTTTTCCACTGCTAGGTAATTTCCGAAAGATTAGCGAATCTGAACTTACCAGTGGAACATCGTCATCTTCAGAAACCTCTTTATTCGCCGCCGACTGCAACGAAGAAATATTGCTTTCAGACACAAGCTACTTATCAAGCTCGAATAAAAATCGAGAAAGAACTAAGCAATCTTCATTTGATAAATCTTCGTCAAAATCTCTCGACAATGATTCTTACGTGTTTCATCTGAGCGAGATGTTGGGTGGTTTCTCCGTTCATTCCGGCAAGAAATTGGACGAAATTTTTTCTAAGTGTCGCCAACGAAAAGCGAAGGACAAAGAAAACGCTAAGTCTCCAGTGACGACTAGTACGCAGGCGTCAACACCACGTGATCCTATCTTTGCGTTAGCACCACAGGCCACCAGAGCGTTTGCCACAGGTCTGAAACTTATTTATGAAGCTAAGATCTAAAAGTTTATTCAACTAGTTATGTCAAATTTTCGGATAAGAATTGGCGTCTGCTAGGGTGACTAAGCTAAATCAGTCAATATATCAATATTCTAAGATGGATCCGAGGCTTTCAGGGCAAAATTAAATTCTGTATTTGGTGCTGTTTTCTTTGCATCAAAGTCTCTTTTGGGATTTGAGGGGATTTAAGAGATAAAGGAAACTCAAAACATTTGCAATTTTGACCCGGAAACCTTGGAATCATTTTAGAATATTCCTGCTTTATCGGCTGTTCTTAGATCTTGTCATGCTTTGGTGTCTCAAAACATCTTTCACGTAGTATCAGCCTTGCAGTTTTGTCTTTACCTCCTGGGATCTACTTCTCCCACTTTTTTGCGTGTGTTTAGCCATCAGGCCCCGGTTGTTCAAAGGTTGGATAACGCTATCCACCGGATAAATCACTATCCAGCGGATAGCTTGGTTTATTTTGTTAACACTTATCCGCTGGATAGCGATTTATCCGGTGGATAGCGCTATCCAGCCTTTGAACAACCGGGCCCAGGATTAATTCTGTAAAGTTGTTTTAATTTAGACGGTCATACAAATAGGCACATTGTGGGGCCTGATGAGCTAGAGGAGATCAGGGGAGTGCACGGAGGAGTGTCAATAACCGCTGTGCTTCTATACTGCTGACTCACAATTTGAAACAAGCACGAACTTCGCCGCCGAACAGGCCGCCTTCCCAGAACTGGCCGTTGGCCAAATGAGCATGGAAATTTACCTCATAATTTTCGTTCTGTTTGTGGGTAACTTTGCCTTATTGGAAGCAAAAACACCACTTGTTATTGGTAAGTTGTACGAGGACAAATTTTGTTCATGGATTTTTTCTTTTGGAAATATTATGAGTATGATGTCCATTTCGGTTCAAGCCGATCGACAATACAAAAATCGATCTGGACTCGAATATTATGCATACGTTTTTTGCGCAAAAAGATGCTTAATTGTTTAGTAGTGTAATACCTTTATTCTAATGTAAAGATGGTTCGTTATCAGTTATTGTACAATGCAACGTAATCGTGGTGAAAAATTTCGTTAAATAAGAAAGGTAAACAAACGGTTGCATAATTATAATAAGTTACGTACGCAGAAACTTTGTGACGCTGAATTTTTACACGTGTTTCAATTTGCACTTGATATTTTTTTACTTTTAACGTTATGGTACTTTTGATTCTGTATGTTATTTGTGATGCAATAATTTCTACAAGGCTTCCTTCTGTGATACTGTGATGATTGAGATGTTTTTGGTGTCGGCCGAAATGCTCTTTGTTTCTTTGGTTTTTAAATTTTGTTTTTAAATAACCGTGTCATGAGACGTTGACTATCCTAAAGAAAGATGGTTGAAGTGTGAAATAGATACAATAAATGTATAAAGGGCCTGAGGCCTGTAATGATAACATCAATCGTACATCTGTCCTCTAATAGATCATGGGCGAGAACGAATCAAAATGCAAGAACAACTTGGGTTATTATATAATGTGAAATAGATGCAATAAATGTATAAAGGGCCTGATGAAACTGGGGAAGATTTCCAATTTTGAGGTCAGAAATGGAACATTCAGCTTTTAGGAAACCATTTTTGTGTCAAGTCGAGTAACACTTATTTCATGCAACTGTTTGAATTTATAAATTGATTTTGGTGGTGTTAATTTTCATGTGTGTAAAATTTGCGAGACGTGTGTTTTTTGTGAGTCTTATCCTGGCCAATTTTTGCCATTTCGTGAGATATTCAAGAATTAAGTTGTACAAAAATAGTTACAAAAAACATACATGTAAATTTTAGGTTTGAAGACCATTTGGAGAATTTGTATACATGTATACCGTAAATCTTAAATTAGCACCCAGGATGCTTATTCCAAATGAAGAAGAAGATGGAGGGCATTTATTTGAGGGAGGTGCTTAATCCAGGGGGTCACTTCTTTAAACGTTTCCAAATCATGGTCAGATATGCAGGGGTTTAAATAAAAGCCGGTTACCTGTGGTCTGCCGCCTCCTGTAGGACCTCTTACCACTGTCTGTTTTTCATTATTTGTTCTGGATTTCATTATTGAAAATATCTGTCTGGATTTCATTATTGGAAATAAAATATGATCATATAAATAAAGCAAAATATAATAACGATGACGACCACTTACAGTCAATTGAAACCGGATGTTCTTTTGATGGGAACTTTGCAAACTTCTGGCGGAACATTGGTATTTTGGTTGGTAGTTTGAGTCGATCAAGTTGCAACCTGTGTGAGCAAGTTGCTCAGTTCATTTGGTACCTGATGGCAAGAACTCGTTGAGATTTTCCAAACCTTTCAAGTGTTAATTCACTATTTTGAAGACAAGTTTGTGCTGGAGTTTTAACATGGATGAGCCACTGCATGAGCAACCACACGCTGTACCGAGATATTCTCGATCACGTGAAATAATCTGTACCGTTTGCTGCCATTGTTTTGTTTGTAAAGAAGTCACTATTGTTGCTATAACTTCCTTGGCTATCGAAACTCAAAGGAACCATAAGTTACGTGCTTGCATTGTAAAATTATATGGAAATGACGGGACTGCAACTGTTGCGTGTATATGTCTATAAATACACAAAACTTTAAGTTTGTTTAATATTAGATACGGTTTGAGGTGATAATCCAACTTCTTCCGTGTTTTGTGCCTGTTTTGAACTGACCAGATGTCCATAGGGCAGTTATTTTCTCCCTTTTCAAGCCTCGTGATACGATTATAATGTATGTTAGCCATCATAAGCCACAGTAAGAATTTCGAGTTGCAAACTGCTTTTCAGGTGATTATTGAAAACGGCATGAAAGCGATAGCAACTTGCTCGCGCGGATTGCAACTTGCTCAACTCAAACTGTCAATCAAATACCAATGCTGCGGCGGAAGTTTGCAAAGTTCCCATCAAAAGAACATCCGGTTTGACTGTAATAGGGGACTTCAGAACTCATACAAGTATGAAATCGAGTACACTTTTCAATTCTAGTTTGCAGGCTCCACATTATCACAACACAGACCCATCTCATCCCATGAGCTTCCCTCTCTACCTAAACACCAACGCGTAGAGCGAGGACTCTAGAAACGTCACTGGTTTGAAATTCAAAACTTGCACTCGTACTCAATCTCGTACTGGTATTCCAATCTGAAGGTCCCTAATTTTTTAAATGCTACAGCACGCTTGAGTGGAGGTGCTAAGTCTAGGTAATCATTACTAGCATTGGACCTTGGTTTGAAGTAGAGATCAGCCATTGGATATTTCAAGGAAGAATAATAACTTTTTGAATAAAAAACATTGAGTACTTTGTCATACAAACTTCAATCTTACATGGATCTGGTAGAAATTCAGAAATTCTGTTGTTCCTTAAGTTTTTCTTCCCTAAGATCGTTTCTGTTAGAAATAATCTGGATTTATCAAGAATGAAAATTGTCAGTGAAAATTTTGGTTTGAGAAAATAGCCAATCAAACCATGCATTTCCAGAGCCACCTTTTCCTTGTGCCAAGGTGCTACCAGCTACAAGGGACAGGTAGCTCTGGAGATGAGAATTGGTTGAGTGAGTTAATAAATATCAAGCCAAGATGAAAGTCTTTGTCATCAACAATCTAACATTCAAAAAAGAAAAACCAACCTGCACTGTGTTGAAGGTGTTAACATGACGTATTCTTCACTGTAGTTCCTGGCGATGGAGGTAGTCAACTTCAGGCCCGCATCAACAAATCATCAACGCCACACTTCTGGTGTGAGAAAACCTCAAGCTCCTGGTTTGACTTGTGGCTGAGTGTGGAGTCACTGCTTCCAAAAGCTATAGATTGTTGGGCTGACAACATCAAGTGAGTCTTAAACACCTGGGCCCGGTTGTTCAAAGGCTGGATAATGCTATCCACCGGATAAATTGCTATGCAGTGGATAAGTATTGACAAAACAAACCACGCTATCCACTGAATAGTGATTTATCCAGTGGATAGCGTTATCCAGCCTTTGAACAGCTGGGGCCTGTACTGTTTGTCTTACATATGGTTCAGTATGCCCCTTTCCTGTTATTTCTTGATCTCTGAAGTAATCAAGGGTGATGACGTGGTAGAAATGATTATGACATACCTGTAAAAGCCTACCAGGTAAATATTGTCATCGCCACCTTTATCATTATCATCATCACCATTATCATTGCATGTACATCTTCTCTGTATGGCAAAATGGGCCAAGTATTGATTAGGAGGATACTTGTACATGTAGCAAACATATGGCATGTTGTTGGAACCAGTCTCTATTATTTAACTGACAATAGATCTGTGTTCTCTAAGAGGGAAACCTGTTTCCTCGTGCTTAATTCATTCAAAAGATGTCTCAGAAATTGAAACCAGCTTGGACTACAGTGGAACCCCTGGCACAGACCCCAAGAGTGAATTTGTGGGATCTAATTTCTCTTAGTTCCACAGGTGAAACAACCTCAGTTTCTCTTTCCTTGCCACATGTGTGGTGAAACTTAGGGCCTGTTTACATGGAGGTGGGGGACCCCAGGTAGGTGAGGTAACCCGCCTAGCCGTGGTCGAAAAATGGCCCATGTTTACATGCCGGGGTCCCGGGGTGACGTTACTAGACGTTGTTGCAATTAATGTAACATGAACTCGACCCCGGCTAGGCGGGTTAACCCCACCTTGAGTCATTTACATGGCAAAATGCGACCACGGCTGACAGGGTTACCCTCCCTGGCAGACCGGGGCAACCAACCTAGGCGGGTTACCCCACCTATCATGTAAACATTATGAAATAAAAATGAGAGATTATATGGAGAGGCGGGTTACCCCACCTAGGCGGGTTATCTCACCTACCTGGGGTCCCCCACCTCCATGTAAACCGGCCCTTGATGTAAACTTTCAAATTGAGGCTGGTTTTCTTTCTCGTGTTCACATTCTCAAGTCTTTTTTGGAAAACTCATTCACTTCTTTGTCAATCAGTAAAACTAACTGCATGTAACCAGTCACCAACAAACAATGCAAGAAACCAACTTCACTCAACAAAGCTGTTAAAGAGAGGAAGCCTTATCAGAGCCATAAGAGCGAAATACAGAATTAAAATATGCCTGTTCGATCCTGGAAGAAATGACATAATTATGGGATCTGCAAGTGGTTTATGTTCCAGTTACGAGACACTCCTCTCCATATACTTTCAAACCATGCAACTTGTTAACATGTTTGTATTGTATTACTTTGTTCATGTCAGTTACAGGCTCATTAAAATAGCTTCATATGATTTACCGTTGATTCTGTTCATACCCAACAGACTGGTTTACAATCAATCATCAGGGAAGATGGGCAATACACCTGGCGTGGAAGTTCAAGTTCCATATTTCGGCACAACCAGGGGTGTGTCATATTTAGACCCATCTCTGTACCACCCTGGGGAATATTTTGCTGATATGGTCTCTGCTCTGGAAAGTATTGGGCTTAAGGATGGTTTGTCAATAAGAGCTGCACCATTTGACTTTAGATATGCCCCAGGTAAGTGAGGAACAACAACTGGCATACTGTACTTTTATAGAAACGAAACTACTGTCAGTGAGGGAAAATCGTTTG
Organism: Platygyra sinensis; assembly: GCA_019787425.1. Lineage (NCBI taxonomy): Eukaryota > Metazoa > Cnidaria > Anthozoa > Scleractinia > Merulinidae > Platygyra > Platygyra sinensis. The sequence continues at coordinate 21,206 of JAHPZR010022673.1, read as the reverse complement.
TAGTTTTTATCTGCAATACAATGTAGGCTACGAGTGTAAACTTTTTAGGCTTTATGAATAAAGGAATTGCAAATATGTTAGTTTTTAGTTATATGTATGCTTTTAAACTCTTTAGTGTCTAATCATGATCTCAAAATGTGTGCAATATTCAATGTACATTATATTAATAATATATTAAATACTTAATAAGTTGTTGGGTAGACAGAGTTTTCCATGAACTTGTGGTACATCTTTTTGATATCTTTCTGATGCCATTTGTTGTAAATGGTCATTCAGAATGGAAAACTACATGCAAAGCAGAGTTGTCAAGGTCCAGGTTTTTGTTTGGCATCTCTACCTCCCGCATTTCATTGAAATTGATGTGCTTTTTCCACTGTAAAGTGGTCAGAGAGTGTCATCAAAAAATTGTTAAAGACATGTTGAAAACTTGTTAAACATTTTAATCAACAACTTTAATACTGGTAATTTCTGAAGCAGTAATAATTATTTATGATATTGTGATCGTTACTGTTAGTTGCATAATATACATCTTCAGTTGATATTTTATGATATTTCCTAGTCTGCTTCATCTGGAATCAAACTTGTGCTGATAGCCTTGATAATCCTTAAGCTGCAGCTAAGTTTCCTTCTAGAAATGTGCTTCTGATCTTGTCTAGGAGAATTTAGAACAAAATCTGTAAATTATGTACTTGGATCTTCTGTGTCAGTAACTTTGTTCAAATGTATTGCTACAACAGTACTGCATTTTGAACTCCATTGATCTTAGCAACAACAAGCCTAATTAGTTTTATTAGATATTTATATCAATTAATGAACCAAGAAATGACTGACTAGTAAGCTTTACAGTGGTCTGGTAGAATGAAAATAACATGATCGAGAATACAGGTTGTCTGGCAGGGTTTTAAAGTAGAGGTATAGATCTATAAATAGTAGCTTGATTTAGTTGTACTTGGCCATTTATTTGCAGATTCGGCTCAAGAATACTTCACCAATCTTCAGGCTTTGATAGAAGATACGTACATCAAAAACAATAAGACAAGAATTGTTCTACTGTCTCACAGCCTAGGATGTCCATACACACATTACTTTCTTAGCAAAATGCCGCAGGACTGGAAGGACATGCACATTAAAGTTTGGATCACGGTGGCTGGGGCATGGGCTGGCGCAGCTAAGTTGATGCGTATATATGCCTCAGGGACTAATCTAGGCTTTCCAGATGTAGTTCTTGAACCTCTGAATCTTAGACCAGTTCTTAGGACATATGAAAGCACTGCCTTTCTGATGCCTAGTCAACATTTCTGGTCTGCGGAAGAGGTGGGTACACTACATATAACTTGAATTGGTGCTTTCCACTCAGTGATTTTGCAGAGGTTTTATTAAGGGCTAGGCAACAGGTAAATTGACTAGCTGTGAAGATAATTTTGCTTGCCTGGTTTGACCATCTGGAGAAATGTTTTTCTTTTTAAGAAGTTCAAAGCGTTTTGCTTGCCTAAGAAAACAGTTGCCCTCCTGCTGCTCAAGGGAGAGCACATATTGGAGAGAGGGTGCCTGTTAGGGATCCAGACAGGGTGCTTATTTTTTTGAACACATCTGAATTGTGATTCAATATTTTAATGACAAACGACAGATACTTTAACTCAAAAACTTTAACAACAGAGACTCTGCTTGTTATAATGTTTGATGTTATACTGAGTTAAGAAAGCAGACTTATTTACTCATTGGGCCAATTAGTCTATTCCATGTCATCAATGTCTGGAGTGCTTATGGAAAGGGTTTACCCACTGAAATAGTTGCACAGTGCTTTCTACTTAAGTTAGTTGATACTTTTTAGTTTTAATTAGTATTTGTTAGCCCAAATCACGTTGCCTGTAGACTTTGTCACATTATATATTTCTTGCCACTTAAAAGCATTTTTGGTGTAGGTGTGATTTACACTGTATCCCACCATAGGATCCTTGGAGATCCAGGGCAGTCATTGGGGGCAAGAGAAAGGGTCAAAATGATGGGAAGAAAAACTGGCAAAGAAAAATGTTGGATGGTGTGATGATACATAGTACAAAAGTACTTCTGGTGATGTAAGCAGCATGTGAACCATCATGCCTTGTGATCTTTTGTATGTAGTTCCCGCCATGTTGTTTAGATTGTTATAAATTATTGTTATTATTATTATTATTATTATTATTATTATTGTAATGTTTTAATAAAGTTTGATTGTTATTGTTTTTTAAAAAAAATTATTATTATTATTATTATTATTATTATTATTATTATTATTATTTTAAAAACAACAAACAATTTATTGATCGGTAACAAACGCTAACATTAAAATCCTATATACAATTGATTCGCTACAAAAAAAAACTATTCTGTCAAAACACTATTTACAATTTCTTTCGATCAAAAAGAAGAGCACTTAGATTTGGTCAGAAAAAAAAAATTCAAAAAAAAATTCAATTAATGAAAATCAAGACAAATAATAATAATAATAATAATAATAATAATAATAATTATTATTAATCAACAATAACTCAAATGTTCTTTTAGCCTTTCTTTTTAATCTTGTAATTTTATTTATTGTGATGTTTTAATAAAGTATTATTATTAATTAAAAAAATAATAATAATAATAATTATTATTATTATTATTATTATTATTATTATTCTCTTTCGTACACAAGAAGAATGTAATATAGGGTGTGATATTTTAATATTTGATATTCTTGAATCTGTAAATAGTCTTTTTTTTAACCTGTGAATAAAGTTCTTATTATCATCAACATCATCATCATCATCATCATTATATTAAAAACCAAATAAGAAGCTCTGTCGCCTCCTATATAGCTCACAGCTATAACAGATAGAATCCCCAACTTGTTCTTGGTGAACTTTCTCGTTGTTGTTTGGACTTTCTCTTGCCCACACTGACTGCCCCTGGGTCTCCGATTTCGACCATAGGGCTGACACTGTTTGCATCATTATTTTGTTTCTTCCTTCCAGGTAATTATCCAAACAACAAATCAGAACTATTCTATAGGTAACCTTGAAAAGTTCTTCCTTGACATTCAGTACCCAGATGCCATTAATATTAGCAAACAAGTTCCACCAGTCTGGATTGATGATCCGCCCAATGTAACCTTGTACTGCATCTATGGCACTAATGTGTCTACGCCTGAAAAGTTTGTATATGGTACAGACGAGTTCCCTGATACATTTCCCAAGACATTGTTTGGAGATGGCGACGGCACAGTCAATATTCGCAGTCTGCAGGCTTGCCACAGCTTTGTGGGCAAACAAAAACAACCAGTAGTTATCAAGTCATTTTCAAATGCTGAGCACATGGGAATCATCGGAGATGAGAGACTGATCGAGTATGTGAAAAATCTTATTAGTTCAATGGGTTAACAGTGGATGTAGACTAAGAGGCTGTTGTGATCATAAGAAAAAATATCTTTAACGTGTGTAGTACATGTAAATATTCTTGTATTATATGGATAACAATGACTGTGCCCTTGGACAAATACACAAATCAGCTTTCCGTTTCTAACTTGTTTGAAATGCTAATTCTCCTTACTAATTTCCATACATTCATCTAAATATTAGTGAATTTGGTACTGCTTCTTCAGAACTTTTTTCTTTATAAATAATCACAAAAATTACAATTTTCTTGATTGTTATTGGTTTAAAGATGAACTTATTTTCCACAAATTCGCTTGCCAAGTTGTTATCCAACAGTTTGTTATCTGACAGTTCAATAAGCCAAACACATTCACAGTTGTAGGTTAAATCAACCAGTCACTTTCTTCCTTTTTCAGTCTTTTAATGCAAATTTTCCCTTTCTTTCATAACTTGGCTATTCTTTCCTTGGAAATTGTGTCATCCAGTTTGGTCTGTAGTCATACTCATGGTAAACAAATTGGACTCCGGCTACACAGTCATCTGTCTTTTTCAGTCTTTTTAATGCAAATCTCCCCTTTCTTGCATAATTTGGCCATTCTTCTTTGCTCAGAAATTGTAACTTTTATTGATTAAATGTGGCTAAATGTAATTTAGGCGAAGTTAAAATCGAGGCAATGCGGACAGTGGTCTTTGTCATGGCAGCTCAGACCTGCTGCGGGGCCGCCCGGCAAGTGGCAGGGATTCTGGGTATTTACAGGGCTCATGGTGGTTGCCGCTCACAGGGTTGCCATGGTTACCTTGGCTCTCAGCTCCGCCGCTTTCCTTCCCACCATCCGTATAAGCACCATCCCCCAACCTCATCTATTGCTGATGAGTTTAATTGGTAATAAGACTTTGTGTCATCCTATTCGGTGTGACTCATGAGAAACAAATGGGACTCCCGCAGCACAGTCATCCGATTTTCATTTGATATCACTTGTATGATTACCTGTAGACCTATGACCATTACTTATGGTCTGGTTTGAAATAGACACTCTTGGCAGGCCTCAAAATTAACGCTCGCAAAATGCAAGGGATTTTGATCATCTGCGAGTGAGAAAAATATCTACTAGCAAACGTTTGTGAGTTAGAATAATCCGTGCCTACCAAACATTTGGAAAGAATTTGCTAGTGGAAAAAATCTTACTAGCCAAACTTTGCAAGTGGGCTGAAAAGTTAACTCTGAGCCCTACTTGATCCCATTGGTGGTATAATCAACTACAGTATTTAACGTAAATAATATAAGATCTTTTAAAATCTGTAATTACTTCTCAAGTGAGTTCTTGCTTTTCTCTACCTGTAATTTTGTTGTTAACTAGCAGAATGGTTTTACAATAAATTGCACCTTTTATTGTTTTATAACTGGCTATCACAACATTTGGTAATGTTTACTAAAGAATATTTGGTAAAGTACATGTAGGTTAAAACAGAGGGTGATGTAGACCTACTATAAGCTAAAAATACTTTAGTTTATGTTTCTATTTAATTTGTATTTTGCTCTGCATGTAATTGTATTGAGCACTCTGACAATTGTGTGAAACCACTTCTATTCTTTTCTACATTGTGAGGGCTTGCTGCTTTTGGGATTTTATTAGCAGCGTTACTTTATTATTATTATAATTAATAATAATGATGATGAAGCTGATCTAGTTCAGTCTATAACTGTTTAAATCATATCTGTACAAAATTCTCGATCGCAATTGGTTCTCCACACCTATTTCTCATGTAATTGGCTCATAATCACATGGGTGTCCAATCACAGGTATCCAATTTTGAAGTTTTTGTAATTGGATACCCACGTCATTTTCATGACAATTATGCGTGCTTTAATGGTTTCCTCCTACAATTTTCAAACCTTATGAAGAATGCTACAAAAGTTTCCACTCAAGAAGGTCTCAAAAGACATCTTAAATTCTGAAATTTGTTACATACATGATTAATTAGTTATTGGACCTCATGTATCGGCCTCCCACTTGGTGCTCATCCAATCTTGAAATTACATGTGCGATTACTCCCTGAATTGTACTCCACGCAGTTCAATTATGAATCATGATTACTTATTTTCCAAGATTTGTAATAGTTTTTGTTGAACATTGTTGTTATTTTATTTATTCTAATTTTTATTCTTTTACTGGCAGAGGTTATTTCAATAGCTAGAGATACTTTAGGGAAGGTACTTTTTTTCCTTAGGGGGGGGGGGGGGGGAGGGCTGGGGCCTCAGAGGGGATGGTCATCTGTGAAAGTGAGCACCAAAAGGGGAGGGTCGTACCTCTTTGCAAGCTATTCAAGGGGAGGGTCACACACCTTTTCCAGATTTCCCCTAAACAGAAACGAAAGGCAGGCGACCCACTGGCCCAATGGCCCGCACTCAAAGCTCTGTGATGATATGATGATGCAGAGCCTCTCTGGAAAATGAGAAACTAGCCATGGGATATACGCTGGTTTAATATTTAATACTTTTATCTCTGGTGTAATGTTTAAAATGACCAGCCAGAGTGAATCACGGGTACTGTTCTCAAAGTAGAACACAGAGCGGCCATGACGAGCGGGATGATGTTTGGCTTTATAGGTGGGTTTTTAATGATGTTTCAATCATGGGCGAGGAGTTTCCTTTTCCAACAGAAGCCTACGGTAACCTGCCTTTAACAGAATTCAGAAATGAAGGAAATACTTGTTGTGGAGAGTCAGATTTCTTTTTGCTTTCAATTAAATAACAACAGCAATGCCAGCGAGTCAGAGAAGGAAGACCGTATTTTCCCTTTGATATTTTATGTTCAAAACTTTTAAATACTCAAAGTTTAATACACTTCCATATTCAAACTTCATCTATAAAACGTAAATATCCAATACTGATTGTTCGCATTTTCTTGTTTCAGCTCGCGCACGTTCAATATCAAGATATGTTTATATTCAAACATTTTGTGTTCACAAGCGAAATGTTCTGAGGTTTCTACGGCATGGAACATTCCCCTTGGAACATACCATGGATGTAGTAGTGAGGGGATAGCCTGTTCCAGGCTCGCTGTCAGTGAAGGATTAAAAAAGCGGGCTTAAGCGACGAGTGGGGTCTGCCTGGCAGGGAAAAAGGAGAGCAGGATCCCGCTCGCCGCTGATCCCGCTTGTTGCCCGCTCGCTTTTTCGACCGTCCTCACTGACTGAGCTTGGAGCCTGGAACAGGCTATGAGGGGAGGATCACACTTTTGTCAGTCACCTAAAGGCAAGGGGCCAGGAGGTTTTTTTTTTATTATTAAAATGCAAGGGAGGGCCAACACTGTTTTTTGGAAAAAAATACCAAAATTCCCCAGCCCTCCCCCCTCAAGAAAAAACGTACCTTCCCTTATGTGTTTTCACTATTGTTAGCCTACAAGCAGTCTCGCATTTGGGGTGGCCCAGGAGCGTGCGCGCACCTGAGTGAGCCAACAGGTTTTGCTCAAACTCCCCTTCATACTATTTGATGACTGCACACAGCATCTATACGTTTTTACTACTGTATAATACCAATAACTATATTATCAAGGGAAAACACGTGACACTTATGGACTTTCCTCTCAGGCTCACACCCCTTTCAGGGGGGCTGTTTCTTTCAGAAGTTCATGGCCATTGCCAGATCTAGTTAGATCAAGTGACTCGCGGGTTGTCTGCAACGTTTGCTGAAGCTCGCAATTCCGTCAAGTAACCATTACCTGCTTATTTTCCACTCCTTCCCTTCTTTTTTCCTTTTACTGTCAGCCATCCTCTTTCTTCCACATTTAATTGGCATATGGCTTTTCCAAAACAGAATACCTGCAATTGTGGATCCTTAGATCATTTGACCTTAACACCAATTTGACAAGACAAACGCTAGTGAAAGTAACCTACAAGCCAGGCCTTGAGTACCTTTTAGAATGCTTTCTCCCGAGTACTTTTGCCCGAATCATCAGCGTTTTGCCCGAAAAATCTCAAAATTTTCTGCGACTGGGGGGGCTGCAGCCCCCCCCCCCCCCCCCCCCCGCCCCCCCGGCTCGTACGCGTATGAGTTTGACGAAACTCCTGGTTTTCGGCTTGAGTAATTTGCCAATACCTCCCACACAAATACGCAAAAAGAAAAAAACGCGAACTTCCTTTTGCAGTTTTCAGGAGCGAAGTTCTTGTGTTGATACTCGGCGCACTAATGTCCGCCATATTGAAGTGGTCGGCAGGTTGTACAGTTTTTGCAAATTTTCTGGAAAACAAAAGAAGATCTAAGCAAAAAAATTATACCACGTTTATTAGCTCATCATGAGTTATCTTTGAGCGAAATATGAGGGTAGTCATTTTTTGGACCATGTGCCACCACTCACTCGGTCACGAAAAAAAGGCGCTCTTAAAACCCGAGGCCTTAACACAATGACCGGCTTGGACGAAAAGCTGATGGAAAGAGAGAGCAGCTTAGACTTTGGGAAACACCTTCTTGAGCGAAGTAATTTATCGGAGATTTTAAACGTGGAAGAAGTGCTTGAACGTAGGTATCAAGAACTCAGTTTGGAGCCTTGCATTGCCGCCATGGAGCTAAATTTCTCCAGGGTCATATATGTTCCAAATGAGGATTCACACAGAACCTATCGGCCGACGGCGTGGGACTGACAGAGGTCATGCAAGGCGAAAATTGCACATTTACTGTTACTACAAAGGATTCACAGGGACATAAGACATACAGTAAAATTGACGGAGTTGAAGTTTGCATCGAATCTGTGAAGACACGAAAAACCGTGAAGGTCACCATAACAGATTCACAGGATGGCTGCTATAAAGTATCGTACAAACCTAAAGCTGCGGGAGAGTTTAATATACGCATAACAGTATCGGGTGAACCAATCAAGGGCAGTCCTTTCAGTTAAAAGTGGAAGAAAGAGGATGGCTGACAGTAAAAGGAAAAAAGAAGGGAAGGAGTGGAAAATAAGCAGGTAATGGTTACTTGACGGAATTGCGAGCTTCAGCAAACGTTGCAGACAACCCGCGAGTCACTTGATCTAACTAGATCTGGCAATGGCCATGAACTTCTGAAAGAAACAGCCCCCTGAAAGGGGTGTGAGCCTGAGAGGAAAGTCCATAAGTGTCACGTGTTTTCCCTTGATAATATAGTTATTGGTATTATACAGTAGTAAAAACGTATAGATGCTGTGTGCAGTCATCAAATAGTATGAAGGGGAGTTTGAGCAAAACCTGTTGGCTCACTCAGGTGCGCGCACGCTCCTGGGCCACCCCAAATGCGAGACTGCTTGTAGGCTAACAATAGTGAAAACACATAAGGGAAGGTACGTTTTTTCTTGAGGGGGGAGGGCTGGGGAATTTTGGTATTTTTTTCCAAAAAACAGTGTTGGCCCTCCCTTGCATTTTAATAATAAAAAAAAACCTCCTGGCCCCTTGCCTTTAGGTGACTGACAAAAGTGTGATCCTCCCCTCATAGCCTGTTCCAGGCTCCAAGCTCAGTCAGTGAGGACGGTCGAAAAAGCGAGCGGGCAACAAGCGGGATCAGCGGCGAGCGGGATCCTGCTCTCCTTTTTCCCTGCCAGGCAGACCCCACTCGTCGCTTAAGCCCGCTTTTTTAATCCTTCACTGACAGCGAGCCTGGAACAGGCTATCCCCTCACTACTACATCCATGGTATGTTCCAAGGGGAATGTTCCATGCCGTAGAAACCTCAGAACATTTCGCTTGTGAACACAAAATGTTTGAATATAAACATATCTTGATATTGAACGTGCGCGAGCTGAAACAAGAAAATGCGAACAATCAGTATTGGATATTTACGTTTTATAGATGAAGTTTGAATATGGAAGTGTATTAAACTTTGAGTATTTAAAAGTTTTGAACATAAAATATCAAAGGGAAAATACGGTCTTCCTTCTCTGACTCGCTGGCATTGCTGTTGTTATTTAATTGAAAGCAAAAAGAAATCTGACTCTCCACAACAAGTATTTCCTTCATTTCTGAATTCTGTTAAAGGCAGGTTACCGTAGGCTTCTGTTGGAAAAGGAAACTCCTCGCCCATGATTGAAACATCATTAAAAACCCACCTATAAAGCCAAACATCATCCCGCTCGTCATGGCCGCTCTGTGTTCTACTTTGAGAACAGTACCCGTGATTCACTCTGGCTGGTCATTTTAAACATTACACCAGAGATAAAAGTATTAAATATTAAACCAGCGTATATCCCATGGCTAGTTTCTCATTTTCCAGAGAGGCTCTGCATCATCATATCATCACAGAGCTTTGAGTGCGGGCCATTGGGCCAGTGGGTCGCCTGCCTTTCGTTTCTGTTTAGGGGAAATCTGGAAAAGGTGTGTGACCCTCCCCTTGAATAGCTTGCAAAGAGGTACGACCCTCCCCTTTTGGTGCTCACTTTCACAGATGACCATCCCCTCTGAGGCCCCAGCCCTCCCCCCCCCCCCCCCCTAAGGAAAAAAAGTACCTTCCCTAAAGTATCTCTAGCTATTGAAATAACCTCTGCCAGTAAAAGAATAAAAATTAGAATAAATAAAATAACAACAATGTTCAACAAAAACTATTACAAATCTTGGAAAATAAGTAATCATGATTCATAATTGAACTGCGTGGAGTACAATTCAGGGAGTAATCGCACATGTAATTTCAAGATTGGATGAGCACCAAGTGGGAGGCCGATACATGAGGTCCAATAACTAATTAATCATGTATGTAACAAATTTCAGAATTTAAGATGTCTTTTGAGACCTTCTTGAGTGGAAACTTTTGTAGCATTCTTCATAAGGTTTGAAAATTGTAGGAGGAAACCATTAAAGCACGCATAATTGTCATGAAAATGACGTGGGTATCCAATTACAAAAACTTCAAAATTGGATACCTGTGATTGGACACCCATGTGATTATGAGCCAATTACATGAGAAATAGGTGTGGAGAACCAATTGCGATCGAGAATTTTGTACAGATATGATTTAAACAGTTATAGACTGAACTAGATCAGCTTCATCATCATTATTATTAATTATAATAATAATAAAGTAACGCTGCTAATAAAATCCCAAAAGCAGCAAGCCCTCACAATGTAGAAAAGAATAGAAGTGGTTTCACACAATTGTCAGAGTGCTCAATACAATTACATGCAGAGCAAAATACAAATTAAATAGAAACATAAACTAAAGTATTTTTAGCTTATAGTAGGTCTACATCACCCTCTGTTTTAACCTACATGTACTTTACCAAATATTCTTTAGTAAACATTACCAAATGTTGTGATAGCCAGTTATAAAACAATAAAAGGTGCAATTTATTGTAAAACCATTCTGCTAGTTAACAACAAAATTACAGGTAGAGAAAAGCAAGAACTCACTTGAGAAGTAATTACAGATTTTAAAAGATCTTATATTATTTACGTTAAATACTGTAGTTGATTATACCACCAATGGGATCAAGTAGGGCTCAGAGTTAACTTTTCAGCCCACTTGCAAAGTTTGGCTAGTAAGATTTTTTCCACTAGCAAATTCTTTCCAAATGTTTGGTAGGCACGGATTATTCTAACTCACAAACGTTTGCTAGTAGATATTTTTCTCACTCGCAGATGATCAAAATCCCTTGCATTTTGCGAGCGTTAATTTTGAGGCCTGCCAAGAGTGTCTATTTCAAACCAGACCATAAGTAATGGTCATAGGTCTACAGGTAATCATACAAGTGATATCAAATGAAAATCGGATGACTGTGCTGCGGGAGTCCCATTTGTTTCTCATGAGTCACACCGAATAGGATGACACAAAGTCTTATTACCAATTAAACTCATCAGCAATAGATGAGGTTGGGGGATGGTGCTTATACGGATGGTGGGAAGGAAAGCGGCGGAGCTGAGAGCCAAGGTAACCATGGCAACCCTGTGAGCGGCAACCACCATGAGCCCTGTAAATACCCAGAATCCCTGCCACTTGCCGGGCGGCCCGCAGCAGGTCTGAGCTGCCATGACAAAGACCACTGTCCGCATTGCCTCGATTTTAACTTCGCCTAAATTACATTTAGCCACATTTAATCAATAAAAGTTACAATTTCTGAGCAAAGAAGAATGGCCAAATTATGCAAGAAAGGGGAGATTTGCATTAAAAAGACTGAAAAAGACAGATGACTGTGTAGCCGGAGTCCAATTTGTTTACCATGAGTATGACTACAGACCAAACTGGATGACACAATTTCCAAGGAAAGAATAGCCAAGTTATGAAAGAAAGGGAAAATTTGCATTAAAAGACTGAAAAAGGAAGAAAGTGACTGGTTGATTTAACCTACAACTGTGAATGTGTTTGGCTTATTGAACTGTCAGATAACAAACTGTTGGATAACAACTTGGCAAGCGAATTTGTGGAAAATAAGTTCATCTTTAAACCAATAACAATCAAGAAAATTGTAATTTTTGTGATTATTTATAAAGAAAAAAGTTCTGAAGAAGCAGTACCAAATTCACTAATATTTAGATGAATGTATGGAAATTAGTAAGGAGAATTAGCATTTCAAACAAGTTAGAAACGGAAAGCTGATTTGTGTATTTGTCCAAGGGCACAGTCATTGTTATCCATATAATACAAGAATATTTACATGTACTACACACGTTAAAGATATTTTTTCTTATGATCACAACAGCCTCTTAGTCTACATCCACTGTTAACCCATTGAACTAATAAGATTTTTCACATACTCGATCAGTCTCTCATCTCCGATGATTCCCATGTGCTCAGCATTTGAAAATGACTTGATAACTACTGGTTGTTTTTGTTTGCCCACAAAGCTGTGGCAAGCCTGCAGACTGCGAATATTGACTGTGCCGTCGCCATCTCCAAACAATGTCTTGGGAAATGTATCAGGGAACTCGTCTGTACCATATACAAACTTTTCAGGCGTAGACACATTAGTGCCATAGATGCAGTACAAGGTTACATTGGGCGGATCATCAATCCAGACTGGTGGAACTTGTTTGCTAATATTAATGGCATCTGGGTACTGAATGTCAAGGAAGAACTTTTCAAGGTTACCTATAGAATAGTTCTGATTTGTTGTTTGGATAATTACCTGGAAGGAAGAAACAAAATAATGATGCAAACAGTGTCAGCCCTATGGTCGAAATCGGAGACCCAGGGGCAGTCAGTGTGGGCAAGAGAAAGTCCAAACAACAACGAGAAAGTTCACCAAGAACAAGTTGGGGATTCTATCTGTTATAGCTGTGAGCTATATAGGAGGCGACAGAGCTTCTTATTTGGTTTTTAATATAATGATGATGATGATGATGATGTTGATGATAATAAGAACTTTATTCACAGGTTAAAAAAAAGACTATTTACAGATTCAAGAATATCAAATATTAAAATATCACACCCTATATTACATTCTTCTTGTGTACGAAAGAGAATAATAATAATAATAATAATAATAATAATAATTATTATTATTATTATTTTTTTAATTAATAATAATACTTTATTAAAACATCACAATAAATAAAATTACAAGATTAAAAAGAAAGGCTAAAAGAACATTTGAGTTATTGTTGATTAATAATAATTATTATTATTATTATTATTATTATTATTATTATTTGTCTTGATTTTCATTAATTGAATTTTTTTTTGAATTTTTTTTTTCTGACCAAATCTAAGTGCTCTTCTTTTTGATCGAAAGAAATTGTAAATAGTGTTTTGACAGAATAGTTTTTTTTTGTAGCGAATCAATTGTATATAGGATTTTAATGTTAGCGTTTGTTACCGATCAATAAATTGTTTGTTGTTTTTAAAATAATAATAATAATAATAATAATAATAATAATAATAATAATAATTTTTTTTAAAAAACAATAACAATCAAACTTTATTAAAACATTACAATAATAATAATAATAATAATAATAATAATAACAATAATTTATAACAATCTAAACAACATGGCGGGAACTACATACAAAAGATCACAAGGCATGATGGTTCACATGCTGCTTACATCACCAGAAGTACTTTTGTACTATGTATCATCACACCATCCAACATTTTTCTTTGCCAGTTTTTCTTCCCATCATTTTGACCCTTTCTCTTGCCCCCAATGACTGCCCTGGATCTCCAAGGATCCTATGGTGGGATACAGTGTAAATCACACCTACACCAAAAATGCTTTTAAGTGGCAAGAAATATATAATGTGACAAAGTCTACAGGCAACGTGATTTGGGCTAACAAATACTAATTAAAACTAAAAAGTATCAACTAACTTAAGTAGAAAGCACTGTGCAACTATTTCAGTGGGTAAACCCTTTCCATAAGCACTCCAGACATTGATGACATGGAATAGACTAATTGGCCCAATGAGTAAATAAGTCTGCTTTCTTAACTCAGTATAACATCAAACATTATAACAAGCAGAGTCTCTGTTGTTAAAGTTTTTGAGTTAAAGTATCTGTCGTTTGTCATTAAAATATTGAATCACAATTCAGATGTGTTCAAAAAAATAAGCACCCTGTCTGGATCCCTAACAGGCACCCTCTCTCCAATATGTGCTCTCCCTTGAGCAGCAGGAGGGCAACTGTTTTCTTAGGCAAGCAAAACGCTTTGAACTTCTTAAAAAGAAAAAACATTTCTCCAGATGGTCAAACCAGGCAAGCAAAATTATCTTCACAGCTAGTCAATTTACCTGTTGCCTAGCCCTTAATAAAACCTCTGCAAAATCACTGAGTGGAAAGCACCAATTCAAGTTATATGTAGTGTACCCACCTCTTCCGCAGACCAGAAATGTTGACTAGGCATCAGAAAGGCAGTGCTTTCATATGTCCTAAGAACTGGTCTAAGATTCAGAGGTTCAAGAACTACATCTGGAAAGCCTAGATTAGTCCCTGAGGCATATATACGCATCAACTTAGCTGCGCCAGCCCATGCCCCAGCCACCGTGATCCAAACTTTAATGTGCATGTCCTTCCAGTCCTGCGGCATTTTGCTAAGAAAGTAATGTGTGTATGGACATCCTAGGCTGTGAGACAGTAGAACAATTCTTGTCTTATTGTTTTTGATGTACGTATCTTCTATCAAAGCCTGAAGATTGGTGAAGTATTCTTGAGCCGAATCTGCAAATAAATGGCCAAGTACAACTAAATCAAGCTACTATTTATAGATCTATACCTCTACTTTAAAACCCTGCCAGACAACCTGTATTCTCGATCATGTTATTTTCATTCTACCAGACCACTGTAAAGCTTACTAGTCAGTCATTTCTTGGTTCATTAATTGATATAAATATCTAATAAAACTAATTAGGCTTGTTGTTGCTAAGATCAATGGAGTTCAAAATGCAGTACTGTTGTAGCAATACATTTGAACAAAGTTACTGACACAGAAGATCCAAGTACATAATTTACAGATTTTGTTCTAAATTCTCCTAGACAAGATCAGAAGCACATTTCTAGAAGGAAACTTAGCTGCAGCTTAAGGATTATCAAGGCTATCAGCACAAGTTTGATTCCAGATGAAGCAGACTAGGAAATATCATAAAATATCAACTGAAGATGTATATTATGCAACTAACAGTAACGATCACAATATCATAAATAATTATTACTGCTTCAGAAATTACCAGTATTAAAGTTGTTGATTAAAATGTTTAACAAGTTTTCAACATGTCTTTAACAATTTTTTGATGACACTCTCTGACCACTTTACAGTGGAAAAAGCACATCAATTTCAATGAAATGCGGGAGGTAGAGATGCCAAACAAAAACCTGGACCTTGACAACTCTGCTTTGCATGTAGTTTTCCATTCTGAATGACCATTTACAACAAATGGCATCAGAAAGATATCAAAAAGATGTACCACAAGTTCATGGAAAACTCTGTCTACCCAACAACTTATTAAGTATTTAATATATTATTAATATAATGTACATTGAATATTGCACACATTTTGAGATCATGATTAGACACTAAAGAGTTTAAAAGCATACATATAACTAAAAACTAACATATTTGCAAATTCCTTTATTCATAAAGCCTAAAAAGTTTACACTCGTAGCCTACATTGTATTGCAGATAAAAACTACAAACGATTTTCCCTCACTGACAGTAGTTTCGTTTCTATAAAAGTACAGTATGCCAGTTGTTGTTCCTCACTTACCTGGGGCATATCTAAAGTCAAATGGTGCAGCTCTTATTGACAAACCATCCTTAAGCCCAATACTTTCCAGAGCAGAGACCATATCAGCAAAATATTCCCCAGGGTGGTACAGAGATGGGTCTAAATATGACACACCCCTGGTTGTGCCGAAATATGGAACTTGAACTTCCACGCCAGGTGTATTGCCCATCTTCCCTGATGATTGATTGTAAACCAGTCTGTTGGGTATGAACAGAATCAACGGTAAATCATATGAAGCTATTTTAATGAGCCTGTAACTGACATGAACAAAGTAATACAATACAAACATGTTAACAAGTTGCATGGTTTGAAAGTATATGGAGAGGAGTGTCTCGTAACTGGAACATAAACCACTTGCAGATCCCATAATTATGTCATTTCTTCCAGGATCGAACAGGCATATTTTAATTCTGTATTCGCTCTTATGGCTCTGATAAGGCTTCCTCTCTTTAACAGCTTTGTTGAGTGAAGTTGGTTTCTTGCATTGTTTGTTGGTGACTGGTTACATGCAGTTAGTTTTACTGATTGACAAAGAAGTGAATGAGTTTTCCAAAAAAGACTTGAGAATGTGAACACGAGAAAGAAAACCAGCCTCAATTTGAAAGTTTACATCAAGGGCTGGTTAACATGGAGGTGGGGGACCCCAGGTAGGTGAGATAACCCGCCTAGGTGGGGTAACCCGCCTCTCCATATAATCTCTCATTTTTATTTCATAATGTTTACATGATAGGTGGGGTAACCCGCCTAGGTTGGTTGCCCCGGTCTGCCAGGGAGGGTAACCCTGTCAGCCGTGGTCGCATTTTGCCATGTAAATGACTCAAGGTGGGGTTAACCCGCCTAGCCGGGGTCGAGTTCATGTTACATTAATTGCAACAACGTCTAGTAACGTCACCCCGGGACCCCGGCATGTAAACATGGGCCATTTTTCGACCACGGCTAGGCGGGTTACCTCACCTACCTGGGGTCCCCCACCTCCATGTAAACAGGCCCTAAGTTTCACCACACATGTGGCAAGGAAAGAGAAACTGAGGTTGTTTCACCTGTGGAACTAAGAGAAATTAGATCCCACAAATTCACTCTTGGGGTCTGTGCCAGGGGTTCCACTGTAGTCCAAGCTGGTTTCAATTTCTGAGACATCTTTTGAATGAATTAAGCACGAGGAAACAGGTTTCCCTCTTAGAGAACACAGATCTATTGTCAGTTAAATAATAGAGACTGGTTCCAACAACATGCCATATGTTTGCTACATGTACAAGTATCCTCCTAATCAATACTTGGCCCATTTTGCCATACAGAGAAGATGTACATGCAATGATAATGGTGATGATGATAATGATAAAGGTGGCGATGACAATATTTACCTGGTAGGCTTTTACAGGTATGTCATAATCATTTCTACCACGTCATCACCCTTGATTACTTCAGAGATCAAGAAATAACAGGAAAGGGGCATACTGAACCATATGTAAGACAAACAGTACAGGCCCCAGCTGTTCAAAGGCTGGATAACGCTATCCACTGGATAAATCACTATTCAGTGGATAGCGTGGTTTGTTTTGTCAATACTTATCCACTGCATAGCAATTTATCCGGTGGATAGCATTATCCAGCCTTTGAAACAACCGGGCCCAGGTGTTTAAGACTCACTTGATGTTGTCAGCCCAACAATCTATAGCTTTTGGAAGCAGTGACTCCACACTCAGCCACAAGTCAAACCAGGAGCTTGAGGTTTTCTCACACCAGAAGTGTGGCGTTGATGATTTGTTGATGCGGGCCTGAAGTTGACTACCTCCATCGCCAGGAACTACAGTGAAGAATACGTCATGTTAACACCTTCAACACAGTGCAGGTTGGTTTTTCTTTTTTGAATGTTAGATTGTTGATGACAAAGACTTTCATCTTGGCTTGATATTTATTAACTCACTCAACCAATTCTCATCTCCAGAGCTACCTGTCCCTTGTAGCTGGTAGCACCTTGGCACAAGGAAAAGGTGGCTCTGGAAATGCATGGTTTGATTGGCTATTTTCTCAAACCAAAATTTTCACTGACAATTTTCATTCTTGATAAATCCAGATTATTTCTAACAGAAACGATCTTAGGGAAGAAAAACTTAAGGAACAACAGAATTTCTGAATTTCTACCAGATCCATGTAAGATTGAAGTTTGTATGACAAAGTACTCAATGTTTTTTATTCAAAAAGTTATTATTCTTCCTTGAAATATCCAATGGCTGATCTCTACTTCAAACCAAGGTCCAATGCTAGTAATGATTACCTAGACTTAGCACCTCCACTCAAGCGTGCTGTAGCATTTAAAAAATTAGGGACCTTCAGATTGGAATACCAGTACGAGATTGAGTACGAGTGCAAGTTTTGAATTTCAAACCAGTGACGTTTCTAGAGTCCTCGCTCTACGCGTTGGTGTTTAGGTAGAGAGGGAAGCTCATGGGATGAGATGGGTCTGTGTTGTGATAATGTGGAGCCTGCAAACTAGAATTGAAAAGTGTACTCGATTTCATACTTGTATGAGTTCTGAAGTCCCCTATTACAGTCAAACCGGATGTTCTTTTGATGGGAACTTTGCAAACTTCCGCCGCAGCATTGGTATTTGATTGACAGTTTGAGTTGAGCAAGTTGCAATCCGCGCGAGCAAGTTGCTATCGCTTTCATGCCGTTTTCAATAATCACCTGAAAAGCAGTTTGCAACTCGAAATTCTTACTGTGGCTTATGATGGCTAACATACATTATAATCGTATCACGAGGCTTGAAAAGGGAGAAAATAACTGCCCTATGGACATCTGGTCAGTTCAAAACAGGCACAAAACACGGAAGAAGTTGGATTATCACCTCAAACCGTATCTAATATTAAACAAACTTAAAGTTTTGTGTATTTATAGACATATACACGCAACAGTTGCAGTCCCGTCATTTCCATATAATTTTACAATGCAAGCACGTAACTTATGGTTCCTTTGAGTTTCGATAGCCAAGGAAGTTATAGCAACAATAGTGACTTCTTTACAAACAAAACAATGGCAGCAAACGGTACAGATTATTTCACGTGATCGAGAATATCTCGGTACAGCGTGTGGTTGCTCATGCAGTGGCTCATCCATGTTAAAACTCCAGCACAAACTTGTCTTCAAAATAGTGAATTAACACTTGAAAGGTTTGGAAAATCTCAACGAGTTCTTGCCATCAGGTACCAAATGAACTGAGCAACTTGCTCACACAGGTTGCAACTTGATCGACTCAAACTACCAACCAAAATACCAATGTTCCGCCAGAAGTTTGCAAAGTTCCCATCAAAAGAACATCCGGTTTCAATTGACTGTAAGTGGTCGTCATCGTTATTATATTTTGCTTTATTTATATGATCATATTTTATTTCCAATAATGAAATCCAGACAGATATTTTCAATAATGAAATCCAGAACAAATAATGAAAAACAGACAGTGGTAAGAGGTCCTACAGGAGGCGGCAGACCACAGGTAACCGGCTTTTATTTAAACCCCTGCATATCTGACCATGATTTGGAAACGTTTAAAGAAGTGACCCCCTGGATTAAGCACCTCCCTCAAATAAATGCCCTCCATCTTCTTCTTCATTTGGAATAAGCATCCTGGGTGCTAATTTAAGATTTACGGTATACATGTATACAAATTCTCCAAATGGTCTTCAAACCTAAAATTTACATGTATGTTTTTTGTAACTATTTTTGTACAACTTAATTCTTGAATATCTCACGAAATGGCAAAAATTGGCCAGGATAAGACTCACAAAAAACACACGTCTCGCAAATTTTACACACATGAAAATTAACACCACCAAAATCAATTTATAAATTCAAACAGTTGCATGAAATAAGTGTTACTCGACTTGACACAAAAATGGTTTCCTAAAAGCTGAATGTTCCATTTCTGACCTCAAAATTGGAAATCTTCCCCAGTTTCATCAGGCCCTTTATACATTTATTGCATCTATTTCACATTATATAATAACCCAAGTTGTTCTTGCATTTTGATTCGTTCTCGCCCA
This sequence comes from Platygyra sinensis, assembly GCA_019787425.1. Lineage (NCBI taxonomy): Eukaryota > Metazoa > Cnidaria > Anthozoa > Scleractinia > Merulinidae > Platygyra > Platygyra sinensis. The sequence goes on along the minus strand of JAHPZR010022673.1, from coordinate 1,598 downwards.
TGATCTATTAGAGGACAGATGTACGATTGATGTTATCATTACAGGCCTCAGGCCCTTTATACATTTATTGTATCTATTTCACACTTCAACCATCTTTCTTTAGGATAGTCAACGTCTCATGACACGGTTATTTAAAAACAAAATTTAAAAACCAAAGAAACAAAGAGCATTTCGGCCGACACCAAAAACATCTCAATCATCACAGTATCACAGAAGGAAGCCTTGTAGAAATTATTGCATCACAAATAACATACAGAATCAAAAGTACCATAACGTTAAAAGTAAAAAAATATCAAGTGCAAATTGAAACACGTGTAAAAATTCAGCGTCACAAAGTTTCTGCGTACGTAACTTATTATAATTATGCAACCGTTTGTTTACCTTTCTTATTTAACGAAATTTTCACCACGATTACGTTGCATTGTACAATAACTGATAACGAACCATCTTTACATTAGAATAAAGGTATTACACTACTAAACAATTAAGCATCTTTTTGCGCAAAAAACGTATGCATAATATTCGAGTCCAGATCGATTTTTGTATTGTCGATCGGCTTGAACCGAAATGGACATCATACTCATAATATTTCCAAAAGAAAAAATCCATGAACAAAATTTGTCCTCGTACAACTTACCAATAACAAGTGGTGTTTTTGCTTCCAATAAGGCAAAGTTACCCACAAACAGAACGAAAATTATGAGGTAAATTTCCATGCTCATTTGGCCAACGGCCAGTTCTGGGAAGGCGGCCTGTTCGGCGGCGAAGTTCGTGCTTGTTTCAAATTGTGAGTCAGCAGTATAGAAGCACAGCGGTTATTGACACTCCTCCGTGCACTCCCCTGATCTCCTCTAGCTCATCAGGCCCCACAATGTGCCTATTTGTATGACCGTCTAAATTAAAACAACTTTACAGAATTAATCCTGGGCCCGGTTGTTCAAAGGCTGGATAGCGCTATCCACCGGATAAATCGCTATCCAGCGGATAAGTGTTAACAAAATAAACCAAGCTATCCGCTGGATAGTGATTTATCCGGTGGATAGCGTTATCCAACCTTTGAACAACCGGGGCCTGATGGCTAAACACACGCAAAAAAGTGGGAGAAGTAGATCCCAGGAGGTAAAGACAAAACTGCAAGGCTGATACTACGTGAAAGATGTTTTGAGACACCAAAGCATGACAAGATCTAAGAACAGCCGATAAAGCAGGAATATTCTAAAATGATTCCAAGGTTTCCGGGTCAAAATTGCAAATGTTTTGAGTTTCCTTTATCTCTTAAATCCCCTCAAATCCCAAAAGAGACTTTGATGCAAAGAAAACAGCACCAAATACAGAATTTAATTTTGCCCTGAAAGCCTCGGATCCATCTTAGAATATTGATATATTGACTGATTTAGCTTAGTCACCCTAGCAGACGCCAATTCTTATCCGAAAATTTGACATAACTAGTTGAATAAACTTTTAGATCTTAGCTTCATAAATAAGTTTCAGACCTGTGGCAAACGCTCTGGTGGCCTGTGGTGCTAACGCAAAGATAGGATCACGTGGTGTTGACGCCTGCGTACTAGTCGTCACTGGAGACTTAGCGTTTTCTTTGT
>JAHPZR010022671.1:120000-135645 GCA_019787425.1 Platygyra sinensis | reverse complement strand
TTTGAGATTTTCCCGTAACGACCTCACTCTGGGGTTTTTTAGTAGTTATTATTACACTGTAAAAAAACGCTAATCTTTTGCATTATGTGAGAAGCCCTCATTCTCTAGACACCGAAAGTAAGTGTTCACTGTACATAGTTACTGTACTACGTCAATAAAAGCTGATCCTTCGAAGTTTATGTTATCATTCTAACTAATTACCTCTCACCTGTCTTGGATAAGAATTTCGCAGGACAGATTTCGGTGGTAAACTATATGATGATGGTGGTCTTGGTGGTACGGTAGACTATGCGCTGATTGTGGTCGTGGTGGTAAACTATGAGTTGATCTTGAGCGTACTACAACTGAAGATTTCCTAGCATTGAAAGTTTCTATCTCCATTTCTGCTAAAGAGTAATCTCTGGAATGTGAACGTCGCTTTTTAGACTTCTTTCTTTTCTTCTCACTGTGCATGAGAACAGCTACGTATTCCAGGAGAACACCAAACACAAAGATGAACGAGACAATAAGATAGGAGTCGATAGCTTTGATGTAGGAAACCTGAACGTAGAGAAATATTGGCAAATTATTCATTTATCACTACTCGGGACGCCTGTCACATGAACTCAGTTAAATGACCTTGCTCTCCATATCAGTTCTTGTACCTCAGTAGATACAGTGCCCGCCCGGTGGTCGGTTGGTCATGGGTTCCATTCCTGCTGGGAACACAGAATTTTTCTTTGTCCCACGCTTGTGTCATGTTGATCAATTCACATTTCACATTTCATTACCGAGCTAAAAAAATTCACCGTCTTTATTCACTCATCATTAGCACTGAAATTATATCACTGTCATCAGCAAAGTGAAAAACTGATAAATATTGTCACCTTATGTCCTGAGGCACGTGAGCTGTGTAGACAGATAATGCTGGGGGTGAGGGTAATTCTATGCCCCAGCCCAAATTTTGTCCACATCTAATTCCCCAGCTTATCGTTTGCCCAAATCCCAGTTCCACTTCCGTTTCTTGTGTTTCTGAATCCATTCTCAGAGGTCAGCCAAATCTCGCGTTCTTAGTGAGACAATAGGCAAATCCCCGTTTATCTTTTATCCCTACAAGGTCCTCTAGAAAAAAGAATTGTCTCCACTTGAGCCAAACGGCTAATTAATTGCACACGTTTTGCTCTTTTACACAACTGTCCGCTTTCTTAGGAATCCTTTTGTATACTGAATAGGAATAAACAAAAATGAATACATAACTCCCAGCTGCTTACAAATGTGTGCAAAGAGCCTGCTATATTTATCCAAAACAGTATGATGTTGATAGGGGTGTGGACACCGCGTGAAACCCAATTCTCATGGCTTCACTCTCTCTTTCGTCCTTGTGAGTACGTTTAGAAGTTTTTCGACATAACCACGTCTTATTTTCAGTGCTATTTATCCTAAAACTCAATAAAAGCTGCGCTACTCAAATGTACATCGGAATGAGGAACGTTACTACAAATTACTTTACCTTAGGAACGGAATTTCTAAGTGAGCCCATAAGAGTGACGATAGTCAGCACCGTAGTTATTCCAAGCGCAACTCTCGCTGGTACTGCGTCTTTAGAAATCCAGAATGACAACCAGGAAAGAACAACGATGAGAAAGGTTGGAGAGTAAATTTGAATGAATGAGTATGCCAGCCTTCTTCGGAAAACAAACTTTGCGACTAGATGGCAGTAGGTACCTGTAAGATGTAAGTATCGATTATCATTGTCAATTAAAATTCGTAACAAGGGTTTCCAAAATAAAGAAAGTAACTGAAACACATCCACAGTCCTTTTAAGTATTTTGTAAACTGATCGTCGAGATCATTTGATCACCATTGATTTATTTTTTTCTATCGAGTTGCAAAACTAAATGTATTGGCGAAATATGGGCCCCCCTCCACACGTATCCGGATATTTTTGAATTCGCAACTTTTTCATTCCAGATTGAAAAATTTTCCCGTTCGCACGTAATCGTATTAAAATCGAATTCGCCTGTCCACACACATCCGATGGTAAGAAAAGGATTCCAAAATATCCGGATACGTCTGGACGGGACCTAAGAGGAGTATATGCTGGAAAAATTACATGCAAGCTTCATGTAATGTAATTTCTGACGGTTGATTGTGCGAATAAGACAGAAATTGATATTTCTTCGGCACGAGAACAGAAGGGTCTGGGTACGATTGGTGTAAGGCATGATGGGTAGCAGGTTGTCAATTAAGTGTCAGTTCATCACGTGGTGAGGCATTCTAGGCCTGCATCAGTCCGTGTAACTTTTGTTTCTTTTATAAATCATTATTATTTTGTAACAAGAGGCCCTCTAAACCCCGGAGGGATAGTGGCACTGCATTGGTTCAGGGAATACGTTTCCAGTTTTTTCCCCCACGGGGTTTTTTTGGTTTTTCGTATCCGGCGGTGTCACACGGAATCGTTTCCCTGTAGTCAATTAGTTGTTGTTATTGCTCCGCATGTTTGTGGTTCATGCTTGCTGCTGGTGCGAGGCCGAAAGAAACCAAAATAAACCTAATGGATTGCATTTGTATGTGTAGTGAAGTTGAAATGCATGATAGTTGATAAATTGAATATATCAGTTCCGTAGATCACAGGGGAATTGGAACATTTGAGTTCTTAAAGAGTTTCTTTTACCATTATCGATGGGATAAACCAAGAATTATGATTTAATTTTAGACTGATTTGTTTGAAAGGTTATTTTCAGCTGCTGGCTATAAATTTCATTAAACTGTAAGGAAAGCAGGAGGTCTAAAAGCTAAATTAAAAATCCAACATTCTCAGCTTGAAAAACATTGTGACCGATTATGAATGTTGTCTTGAAGAACGTTTATTTTGGAAGGTGCACTTTTACGACAGGCACATTAACTTAATTTATCCATTTACTTTCATTTATGTTTGTAACTTATCATTAATTCTTGAGGAATCAAATTTCAATACTAATCAGTTAAAGAATGATACCTATGACGTATTCCACTAGCTTCCTCTCACTTTGGGCATCCTGAGCTAGCTCGAACTCTGACATTTCATCATCCAAAATGATGACCGCCTGGTTGGCGTCCCAGTGGTAATCCATGTCATTAATGTCATACGAATCTTGGCAGGAAATACGCTGTTAATTATCATATTCTTAACTCTTCTTAAGTAAACGTAGTCTCGATATTTGATACACTGATTTAGTCAGATCATAGTTAATAAAAGGGAATGGTTAATATTAAGCCCAGCAAACATCAAAGGAGCAAAGAAAAATGCCAAGATTTAGATTGGAAGGTCCACGACCGTGCACAATCTTTTGTTTTGCGCTCATGCACTATGCATGAATTACGTAACCAGCACATTTCCATTGTGTTTTGTGCACGGTCAAAGCCAAAAAAGCGAACAAAAACCTTCAACGAAGAACTTCGGCGAGTTTCATAACCATTCCCCTCTATTGACTATGGTCAGTTGAGATATAAACAATTATGAATTTGTCTGTTGGTATAAAGGAACATCCATCATCTGTTGGCAGTAAAAGGACATTCATCATCTGAAACAAGATAGTTAAGTTGGAGGTAGGTGGGTGGGTGGGTAGGTAGGTAGTTAGGTAGGCAGGCAAGTAGATCTACTAGGTAGGTGGTAAGTAGATCAGCTACTCCTTGATTCGCAGTAACACATAATGTATCTCCAGAAAAAAATGATCTCTATGTGTTTTAGTGACATACTCACAGCTTAAAATTTCAAGGACACACGTCTGCGTATCTAGGGGATAATCCCTTAAATTCATTCTGCAGGACGCAGAGACTGTTAACCTATTAACATGAAGGAGGAAAAATAGAAGAGACTATTGTTATTTAGTTAGAAAAAAAAACACTTTTGTTAATTGAAACTCAGTGCTATTGTAACACCTGAACATAACCGAAAACAGTGACTCATAGAGGTAACTTATGGAGAGCTCAAAAGTACATTATTAGTTTAAGTTTTGCAATTAAATCACAATGTTATGTCTGCATTCTCTGTCACGAACTTGTACTATTTGTTTCTCATAAAAAGTGAAATGGATAGTTACGTGTAAGAAAGTCATTGTAACAATCTATTTAAAAAATGCATTTACCTTTCGCTGAGTTCTATAGACCCGTCCTGGGCAATCAGAACTCTGCTATTGGCGGCCGGAACGTGATGAAACTTTGCTGTTTTCACATTTAAAAAGAAGGTGTCAGGAACCCAGAATTTGTCCTTTTCGCTGCCGGAAAGTACGATTGGCTTTTTAAGATCATGCTTCAGCCTGGGATCGTTCCAGGATTGCTTAAAAAATATATCCAGAGTATATTCCTGAGAATGAAACATAAAAAAAAACACAATTTATTCATTAATTTAACTTCATGTAAAGCGCTTTTGAATATTCTTTTATAGTTTTAGCGCTATATAAATTCATTATCATCATTACTATCATTACATTTAAAGTAGTCGTAAAAGACATGTAGGCCTTTATTTGCATACCTTACAGGGAAATTGTAGTTTGTATTTGTTAGTGCTGAAAGATGGAAATACTTATAAGTTCTATATCCTAACTTGCAATATTGAGAACCATCTAGCTTGACGTGCGAGAATTTCATGGGTCGGAATTCCTCAAAGCAATGGGGGAAAACGGCGCCAGGATATAAGAACACAAATCTTTAGAAACCCTGGTATGTGGGGCATTGCGCGATCACATTCCACCGCTAAGAGGTTTGGTGAACTCTCATTCGGTAGTTACTTCGATACAAAGGCTTAATTCGGATTCCCATTCATAACAACGTATTTTGAAGGTAACAAGTACGTACCATGTTAATTTCCTTTATCGCACCAAAGGAAACGACAGTGATGTACACGGTTATATTCAATGGTGGGCCTGCATCAAAAAGAAACCTTGAAATCTACCAACTGACAGACAAAAAGACACAACAGACAGAGCTAACAACCGTCTAAGTGACCGGGATAAGGAGTGAGATCTTGTTTCTTTTACACTATTTGCACAAAAATGACAACACATAGAGATGAAAATACACTTACAATGGAAAATACATAGATAAAATAATCATAAATAGAACAATTACAGGATGTGTGTGGTGGCCAAAGTAGCAACTGCTTTCGAGTTGGCCACCACCTACTTTCGAGTAAAATAAAAAAAAGTATTGAATAAAAATCGGATTAAATACCATGATAATATACCATGTATTATATAATTAGAAATGAAAAAGTTAAGATATATATTTTCAATTATAATATAGATAGGACCCTGCGCGCGCTCTGATTGGTCAAAAACCTATGTTTTATCAGAGTATAAAACATACAAAAAGCGTGTTTTATTGTTTTACGCGTGCAAAATTTATATCATAAAGCAAATGAAGAAGCCTAAGCCGTGTATTACACTGTGATAAAACACTCCAGTCATTTGAGAACACTCGAGAAATGTAGAAAACACGAGCCGCAGGAGAGTGTTTTCTACATTTCCCTCGTGTTTTCAAATGCCTGTCGTGTTTTATCACAGTGTGATAAACTGCTTAGGCTTCTTTATTTGTTAATTAAGAACAGTTCAGCAACTGCAATTAATTAGATTATACCACAAACTCCGATCGATAGACTGAGTAACTGACTGAATGAACAGACGGACCGAATAACTGACTGACCGATCGACCGATCGATCGACCTACCGACCGACCGATAACTCACTGACTAACTCAACAACCGACCGACTTGCTTACGGACTGTAAATAAAATAGTTTGCCCCAAATAGTACAATGTTGAAAGAAGACAACAATGTCACACCTAGGAACAAAATCCCATCCCAGTTTTGTAATGCCTTTAAGTTTCAATATCATCTGCAGAAGCCAAACGTACCTTCATGGTAGGGCCTTATTCTCCTGTCATACAGCTCTGGCTTGGAAAGTGAATCGAGCACTCTGGTTGTGTTTTGATAACTTCTTTAAAAAACGTGTACATGAAATTAGTGCTTGTGAAATAGCACGTTGGATAGACAGACATTTTTCTAACCACCTTCCAATGCCGTCAAATTAGTATCGTAAACAACACAGTGATGTACAGCACTTCTTCATTGGTGTATATAGGTGTGTTTAGTCTAACAGTTGTGTATACGACCTTACAAAGTGAACATGGTCTAGGTTAACTGCGTGAGCGCAAGCTCGCTGTTCTTCGATCACGGTGTTTTTGAACTCGTTGTATGACATTATTTTTGGCGAACAACCTCAAAAATCATTATTTTTCGTGAGCAATATCAAAATATTAGCCATAAGCACTTTTAGTTTAGGTACGTTCTACAGAATAGGGAAGATTAAGGAATACAGTCAATGGCCCAATTCCCAACGGCATTTTCTTACCTGTCAGAGTTTGCTTGTGAGGTCCATGCCAAGCAAATGGTGGTCAACATCACAACAACCAACTTCATAGCTGTTCACGTTGCAATCAGATTCCAGCTTCCGATGTTATGCTAACTGTAAAGAAAAGCTTGTCAATTTCGGATGATCGTCAACAAACAGTGAAACTACCTGTTAATACCTTTGGTATCCTAACGTAACCATTCGCGCAGGCACCCAATTTCTCTCATGGACTCTCATAGACGGTGTTTCAAAGAGAGATGTTTACCCATTGAAGACAATGCATTAAACTCCGTCCGGTATAACTGCCGTGAAAATCATTAGAAATTCTACCAGGGTATTGTGTACTGTTCATTGCAAAGAGGCAGAAATCGACACCCTAGTGGCACCCATTCTCACAACCAGTACCCCATCACTTTCACCCGTGCCCTGTAAATGAAGCTTGACTGCTGATTGTACTGATTCATGTCTTAATTTTTATCATTATTCATTCAAAATATTTCCCCGTTTCAGATTGGTTAAAACTACACGCTTAATTCACCATAACCAGCTGCTGTTTATCAAATTTGGAAGGATCTTCGCCATATGGAATCAATGACGCCAAAAGTGCAGTGATTATTAAATCGATGACATCAAACTGACGTCAAAAGTGTAGCCTGCTGCAGATTATTGAATCGTTGACCGAAAGAACCTGGGGACGAGATTGTGTTATTTTTGGTGAGTAGAAAAACAAAGAGCGAAATGGCGAAACTACTTAAAGAAAGGGGAAATATTTTGAATGAAAAATAATGCAATTATTGAATTCGGCTTTCGTAGGATAAGAAGAATTTTGCAGATCAAGGAGGGTGTTATCCACAGAGGCCGAAGGCCGAGCTGGATAACAACCTCCTTGATGTGCAGAATTCTTCATATCCTACTCAGCCTCATTCAATAATTGCTCATTATTTTTTTGACAGACCGTAAAAGTGAGTAATGGCATAAAAAATTATATCAATGATATTTTGCTTTGTTTGCATTTAACATTATTTATGATTTGAATTATGCCCACACTGCGAACCTTACTCTCAGACTCAGGTAATCGATTAAAAAACCAGTTTCAGACCGACTTGTCATGGAAAATTATGAAATGGTAAGCGCGCAGCTTGCAACTATCGAGTTTTAGATAATAATCCAAGTTATTCTCGCATTTTGATTGGTTCTCGCCCATGATCGAACGTTCAAGCAAAACTTAAGTCCAGGAACTGAAATATTTGCCTTAGTAAAAGTTACGTTATACAGTTGCACTACCCCGTGGATAGCTATGCTTATCTAGGCTAGCCAGTGTATTTGACAAAAATTCCTTTATTAAAGCTCAGAAAAACTATTACATTGGGCATTTTTGGAACAGAAGGATTTCGTATGTAAGACAGAGATTTGTGAAAAGCTCTAACATTCAAGTTTAGTCCGAGTGCCGAGTGCCGAGTATCTTTTAGACTTGATAAAAATCAAAGAGAGCTCACGGTATCAGTTGAGATCACACCGGGGCATACTTCTAATGGACAATACCTATAGATCAAAAAAGACACTAGGGGATAGGGCGTTTGAAAATGTCGCGCCCAAAGTATGGAACCTCAGGAAATTAGACAATGCCAATCATTGAACACTTTTAAAGTTTTACTTAAGACACATCTTTTTAAATTAGCTTTTCATTAGTTCTTTTATTAACTCATATTTTATTTTTATTGTTTTCTGAAAATTGTAAATTATTATTATTATTATCTTTATTATTATTTAGATTCGCCATTTAGTACTTTAAGATTTTAATTGTTGTAATGCGCATTCGATCATACCTTTATCACATGTTAGACTGTGCAATATGAGAAATAAACATTATTATTATTATTTTTATTATTATTATTATTATTATGTTTATTATTATTATTATTATTATCACTATTACTATTATTATTATCACTATTACTATTACTATTACTATTACTGTTACTATTACTATTACTATTACTATTACTATTACTATTACTATTACTATTACTATTACTATTATTATTATAATCGTATCTATAACAAAATTCTCGATCGTGATTGGTTCTCCGCGCGCCTATTTGTCACGTAATCGGCGCGCGATCACGTGGGTGTCCAATTACAGCTGTCCGATTTGAACTTTTCGTAATCGGACACCTGTAATTGGATACCCACGTGATTTTAACGCCAATTACGCGCGCTTCAATGGCTTCCTTAGCAATGTTTTCTACAGTTTTCAAAACTTAGGAAAAGCGCTGCAGACGTTTTCGCTCAAACAAAGTTCTCAGAAGACATTTTTTTCCCGAAATTTGTTATAGATACGATTAATTAGTAATTGGACCTCGTGTCGTACAATTCAGCGCTCGCCCGATTTTGAAATTACTCGCTCGATTACTCCCTGAATTGTACTCCACTCGGTCCAATTACTATTACTTATTATTATTATTATTATTATTATTATTATTATTATTATTATTATTATTATTATTATTATTATTATTATTATTATTATTATTATTATTATTATTATTATTATTATTATTATTATTATTATTATTATTATTACTCCTTCGATTAAATTCGCAAATTTATTAAGTGGGGGCCCGGCAAAATTGTTTGTTAGCCCACAGGAATAATATTCCTCATGTGCAGAAGAATTACTAGACTGATTTTCTGATATATTTTAAGGGAAGAAAAATAGGAATTATGCCGAGAAAAAGTACAAATATACAAACTCAGTGACGGCAGCGTGTAAAACGCGGGCAAATGGATCCAGCGTATTAGCCAATCAGAACGCGCGGTCTGCTAAGGATATGTTATGAAATAAATAAAAGAACCTGATTAATTCAAGAGTTTAATTGTATGAACATGTTTATCCGCTTGTTAGTGCGGATACTTGTGTGGTTTCCCGCATCACGTTGCCTTGCTATGTAGAAAAACCTCCTATAATTCATTATAACTACTTTTGATTCCCTTTAATTTAAACAAAACAACGTTTCTCGAAATCATTGTCGAGACAATTTTATGAAGAGAGCTTTGTTTTTACTTTTCAGTGAGGAGAAACGTTGCGGTGATTTTGATGTTTTCCTTAAAATTTCTAACTTCGATATATGTGTTTTTCTGCCTCTTGAAGGAGTGAAAATAGAAAATGAAAGGCAAAATCAAATTACTAACCATGGCAGCTAAGATAGATTTTTCATCGACACTTCCATCTGTTGGCAACTATCATTCCGTTCGAAATAGTTTTCCCAACCCAACTGTAGTTTAAGTGTCAGATTCGTTTATATTTCGAGTACTTGAGACAATGAGACTATAAACAAATTAACTGCTTCAAGCATCACAGGTTGCATTTCATTATTCGAAAAAGTAAAATCTGGTAACACTTACTGTTTGAAATATCTTGGCCCAAAGACAACGCTTCTTACCAACATGTTATATCCTCAAAGATTACCGTTATGTTGTAAATTATATTTGCATTATCAGTGTGAAAATTAAAATTTAATGTTCAAACTACATCAAGAATTTATGTTTTGTATTTTGCGGTGACCTGAATACACATTTGGTTCGAAATGATTGGATCCATGAGATCTGCTACTGTTAGTTTGTAAAATAACAATAACAAGGTCTGTTGTAAACTTTCATTATATATTTTATCTGCAAGATTCTCATGCATGAGAATAAACTGAGACTGCATTTTGGAAAAAATGGAGCACATGGAGTTTGATTAAATCAAAATTCTTCCTGAAACAGGGAGACCTGATGAAGTTTGATATCGAAGACCGCCAGGGGACGCTCAGTTATCAAACGGCCAAACCTTGGTGTTACGCCGGTGCCGCGAGTGATAACTTTATTGCTTAAGTATCTTACTGGTTTATGAATAACCATATGTATTAGTGTTTTACCGTCGACGCCTGCATCAGTTACGATCGACATGTTTGTAGTTGGATCGGTCTTGGGTTTCTATTCGATCAAGGCAGTCGAATAGAACGTTAACGGCAGAAGTTCGGTTTCGATTCAGACGTCCAACTTAAAATCGGCCGAGTCTAATGCATACATTACGGATACAACGCCGTATTTTGTGTCGAATTAAAAATTACGTTTGACATAACTAGGTTCGAAATGTGAATCAACAGTCGAACTTAATCATTTGAGTCGACTCAAAGAGGTATTATATTCGCCACACATAAAGTTCGACGTTTCAAAACGAGGAAATCCGTCTGCAGAAGTAAACAGGTAGTAAGATAGCAACTAGCTAACTTGTAAATATAATGAATCAACACTAGGACTCTGGTTGCGTGGTCTACAAAGTGAAAAGCAGTGAACCTTGTATCAGCTACAATGAAAGAGTAACAAAACCAAACATAATATAATATAAAAACAATAAAATCTAATAAAATCCAATATAAATTCATTCATTTTAATAAATCTGAATCTTGGTATCCACAACATCTGCAGAATATCTCAAAAAATACATTGTCCTCTGTGGCAAGGACTAACTGTCTCTAATTCAATGAAAAACATTTTGCAAGTCTATCTTTAACCTGCGCCGGATCAGGAGTCCTTTTTTTTTCGCGGCGGGAAGGTACGCCTGATACAATTACTTGACTATTTGTCTGTTGCTGGTCCAGAATCTGGATTTTTCTCTGATTGGTCAAGAAACAAAAGGTAATTATAGAACTAAGCCATGATTGGTTACCTGTGTGGCAGTGTGATTTCCGGTCAAAGAAGTGACGCGAGCTGATGGCGACTGATGAGGCGAGCGAAGAGAGCAAGTTTTTGTCAGCTTTAAATGCTTCTCGTGAGAGTTTTGTTGTTTTGGCCGTGCTACCGACGGAATTCAGCAAGAGCGCTATATATCAGTTAATTCCAGAAGTGCTGTTTCATATGGGCAGTACAGCCAACGCCACATCAAAATTCAAAAACCACCGTCGCTTTTTGTTGGCTTTCAAAGAGGAACGGTACCTTTAACCAATGGACACGCTAGACGCACAAGGATAGCATTTCTTGTTCTGCCTCTGAAACTTACTCATTTACGAACAAAAAAAAGGAGGATGCGTTTTACAAAATTAACCATATTTTACTCGGCCGTACTGTAATTACTGTATGTAAAATCACGCTGTTCGTGCCTTGTGTAATTCCCGCCCACGAAGCGACTTCCGGCAATTCCGATTGATTTATTATCTGATGGCATCGCCGACATTCTCGCTAACAGATATTTTAATTAGGGGGCGGCAGACGAATAGTCAAGTAATTGTATCACGCGTTCCTGTACGGGTCCGCAAATGATCCCAGGACCGCAAATGATCCCGGACCACAAATGATCTCCAAATTGGACCGCAAATGATCCCGGACCGAAAATGATGGCGATATTGGACCGCAAATGATCATGATCAAAAAATAAGGAATGGCATGGATTTATGTCCGAGGAAGGTGATAACAAATAAAAACTAAAAAAAACATGTTATAAAATTTTAAAAAAATATTCCATAGTTGCTGCTTTCTTCTTCGAAGGGTAGAGATCGTTTTCACTGTCACACAATAAAATAACAAATAAAAAAATTGAAAACCAGCCAATGGAAAAAGCTAAGAAAATGTGATATATGTTACAGAAGATAACTACTAATATAAGAAATTTCTCCAAGTTTTGGGTCTGTGCGTGTCCCCAAACTTCAGATATTCGTCGAAAATGTTTCCCACAAATTTACAGGGCCCAGTATGAAAACGCCATGTTCGTGGACAACCGTGTACAACAACATGGCGGCCGGAATATAGCGTTAACATCTCGACCTTACTTTGGCTATTTGGGCGTCTAGTTGTCAATACTAAACAAACAAGCATTTACATAAGCACTTTTCCTAATGCTCTAACTTCTAAAAAGGCTCAAAATCATGAGATAAGGATATATTTTTTAACAAAATCGATCGTAGCCTTGTGTCACGCAACACCCAAAATGCTCTAGTTTCCAAACGAAGCACGCTAATTGTAAACGGATATAAATCTACCGCCTCTTATGCCTGAAGAGGATAAGAACACGTCATGTGAAAACGATCTATTGACTTAGAAGTCTAAGAAATACACATACTCGTAGACATTCTCGAAATCTCGGTAGCAATATTAACCAAGCACCTAACAAACAGCTAATTGTCAAAATGAAGCGCAAGCATTGGCCTTGTTTGGTCATGAAGCTGAACTTCATAACTATAGATTGGAATTTTGGCTTCTTAGAATACTCAAGTAGTCATTCCCGAGGAATTAAAGCAAAAATACGACCAAGAAAAAATTACGAAATAAATTTGTTCAAATTTCCAGTGCTACACACTAGGTGTTTTACAGAGTGATGATGAAGTGTTGTAGCTTTGGAAGTCTACTCAGGTGACAGCGTCATCTATCACAGTTCTTCGTGGTTAGATTTTAGTTTAAAACTTAAGACGAGTGGCGTTAATGGCTGATGAAATGTTATTTAACTATAACACCGAAACATCAGTGTTTAACAAAAGAGGATATGTAGTGTATGTTGCACTGATCATAATTTTATTGAGTTGAATTGCAGTGAAATGCAAGCTAGGCCGTGTTTTGATGATTGATTGCGTGGTGCATTTAGTTAGCAACGAAATTTAGTCGAAAGTATAAAAAAAAAGCAAGTTGTGAGCCATTATAATTATAAGATGGCTTAAATAAAAATATCGGTATTCACATATGCCAATTCCCTATCCACGATATTCCACCATCCATGCCATTCCTTATTTTTTGTTCGGGATCATTTGCGGTCCAATATGGCGATCATTTCCGGTCCGGGATCATTTGCGGTCCAATTTGGGGATCATTTGCGGTCCGGGATCATTTCCGGTCCTGGGATCATTTGCAGACCCGTACATTCCTTCCCGCCGCGAAGAAAAAGGACGCCTGATCGCAGGTTAGTCTATCTTCCCACATATCATTTACCGAATTGATCACGTGAATCTGTCGTTTTTACACTTGCCAACTGAGGCCTTTTGCACGATCCGGTCACATGGTGCTGAATAAACTTTGCTGGGTTTCAAATAACGCAGTGGAACTTCCAAAACAAAGGAAAGTCGGGCTGGACTGGAAAGAGTTCCTATATTTTGGAACTCCCATGGTGTTATTTGAGTCTCAGCATAATTTATTCCGTACTATGTGAACGGATCGCGCAAAGGGCCTATAGCTCAAATAAGGTTCTCTGTGGCATGAGTTTGATTAATGATCTAGGAACGGATAATCTCCGTAACCACGTCAATAAGTTGCAAAGTTTTGGAACTGGTTTTTTTTGTGGTTTTTTGTTTTGTTTTGTTTTGTTTTGCTTTGTTTCAATTGTATCTGGACTAAAATTTTAAGCATTACCTTTAAGTCGTACATTTGTTGAGAGACACTGTTTGGAGCAATCTAAACAAGTATCTTTTGATTAATTTATTATTTCATACATTTTGATAAGAGGGGTAACGTGATTGATTTTCTTCTAGCCGTAAACTAGATAAAAAACAATTTTTACTAAATATACACCTTCCTCCGGTCCATTACGAAGCAAATCATAATTTTCTATGTTCTTCCAGAAAAGACGGCAATCCATGACCTCTGAACCTATCCTGATGGCTGGAATAGCCCCCCATTTATTCCACAGCCATTTACGTCATCTCCCAATTGTTGGATTCTTGCCACTTGAAATCCTGATTAAAAGAGATACATTCAGCCTGTCCAAACTGTTCTTAGATGACCTTAGAATTCCCTTTTAATGTGGGAAAATTCAGTTGAAGGGTACTGTAGTCTAAAACAACTTTATTGTATAAGCCGGCTGCGTAGAATTCATTTGGTTATCGATCGACTAATCTATGAAAGAAAAAAAGAACTTTACTTTCAATCCTACGTGTATAATAAACCAAAGTAGTCCCTAAGTCACTTGGAGCCATGTTGATTAATGGGAGAATGTGCCATTTACCGAGTGTCTTTAATTTACTTTCAGAGTGGAAACGTTTCTTGTGAACTGTAATGGACGAAGAATCACACTGTGTATTTTGAGAGTATTTATCATATTCCAGAACACCTTGCAATTGTTATAGCTATCACGAGCTTCTGGATAGAACTCGATCTTGCGGGCGCTTTCATTATCAATTTTTAAGATATTGTACTTGATAAAAACACTGACAATGTATCTTATATTACAACATAAAATAAATATAACTCCACAGCAACCAACGGACATTAATGTGTATGTATCATTATAAACCTCTGCACAAACAAAATTTGGACAGAGAAGGTTTCAGCGAAGTTAAAACAATAACTTATAAAGATAACGCTTTTTTCTTAACATCGGCTTTTACCAAAGAAACAGGTAAGTGGACTGCGATTGGTCAAGAAATTGCATCTTTATTAAACAAGAAGCACATCTGTTTATCGTAGGACCGCCCGAGTCTTTCAAATAAAAGATTGATTTCAATATTTTACATTTAAAAGTCTGTGCTTTGCATTTAACAATGTTCATTTAAATTGCGTCTGGGTTTATAAGACAGGTCTATGAAAAAGATACTTTATGTATCATCCTAAGTTTGTTGAAAACTGAAAAAAAAAACCTTTTTTGCATCCTAGAAATATGAAACTCTACATCTTGGTGTACTTTTCGTTCTGCGCTTGTCTGAACATTCTATTTACCTCATCTAAAGGTAAGCACTGCAGGGTATCATAGTCAGTGGAAAAGTAATTGCATTAATGTGTCCTTTCCTTCACCATTCCTTGGTTTTTCTCTTGATATCATTTGATTTTTAGTCCAACACTGTAATAATAGTAATTTCGTTTTTAGGTCAACTTTGGCTTACGTTTGCGTGTTGCAATGACATTCGAAAAGTGCATTTCAAATATATACATTGTTATTCAAAATTTATAAGCACATGCACTTTGTCTTCAAAATTGATACTTATACTGTCCACGTTTAAGTTGGTTTTCTCTAGTTTATTTGCTAATATTCGGATATGGTGTCGAAGTTGTGAAGAAATTCCGTTTAAATAATAATCGACCCATCAGAGAGACGCTATACACTTTGTTTCTTTATCGCAGGTGGTATTCATAGGAGGTTCTGGAAAACGCTTTGTTTATTTTTAATTTTTTTTTGAGCAAATTTATTTACATTTGAGATGTGAACTTTGTGCTACACCTGCTCTCAAAAATGGCTTGATTTAAAAAGAAAACTTCGTTGCAATTTGCCTCGGTAACCATTCCTCAAGCATTGCCTCTTCAGGTGATGTTGATTCA